>KN050065.1:64346-90338 GCA_000743315.1 Lignosus rhinocerotis TM02 | reverse complement strand
TGCACCATTGTGACTGATTCAATCGCCGGGGTGGGTTGTGGCTAGTACTGCTGGGTCTATATCGCGATCGCTGGCTATATCGCAATCGCTGGTGAGGATTTGTTGTTCACACCCTGATGCAGTCTCGTGCTGACTACTGTTCTGTCTAGAGGAGTATTTGGTTTGGACAGAATGATAGCGAGACATCTTGATGCTTCATGGAGCGGACACGAAAAGCCGTGCAACGAACCATCATCGCTGTAATGCATTGTGGTACTACGATACATCTGAAGTGGACTAATGCATAGGACTGGGCTTCAAGGGGATTTACACTTACGCTCTACCAGTAAGACTCGATGTCGAAGCCCGCTATATGAAGTTGGTGGGCACTACAGAGGTTACGGTACGTGAGGTGATTCAGGTATGTCGAGACTCAGTACTGGTCATTCACCAATGGGAAGCCCAGTCTTGCAATGCGACGCGCACGCTACGCACAGCCCGAGCAACCGTGACCGTCCCGGACAAGTTGCTTGACCGGATCGGCGTCGGCTGGGCTGCCTGACTATCTTTCGTTCGTGCTTGTACAACTTACCGGTGGGAGCAGGAGCCTGACCGTGGTACGGCGCAAACGTCGGAGGCCAGCAGGTGAGCTAACGCACGCACCACTAGGCGGCTGGGGCGAGCCGATCTCGTGTATCGTCAAACCAGTCATACTGGCAGGCGGCCCGGGCGGACGTGCCTTGCTATCGTTCGCCAGAGAGTGCACTCGTATATGGCGGCTAGGCATAGCCACCACTGCCCACCAGCAGTCGATACTAGGATGGTACAGTCAGCGTGAAGGCGACGTACTGATCCACGTGGAGGTGTCCACCACCGCCTAACCGCAAGTACTAAGTTGCGGCCATGAAGACGTCCCCCGCCACGACCCTTCCAGGCTTGGGGAAAACCCAACTTCAGGGTGAGTGAGAGTGCGTGGTGGTGCTGAAGTCAGAGAAGATGGGGCGAGGCTTTTCTGGTAGGAGACGAGCACAGCTCAGTATGCGCTGTGAATATGGTTCGTGAGCACTTTGGTGGGTGCCGCCACGGCTCGCTTCGTCAAGTATTTGTAAGTAGTTGGCGCGGAAATTGTGGTGCCGGCGTATGAGATGGTCGAAGGAACACGTCCATGCAGGGTGTGCATCCCAAGCGGTGAAGGGCGTATGCCATTATCATTTCATTTCGCAATCGACTAATGTATGCATACAAATCAGCTGCTTTTGAGATGTATCTACATATACATAAGCACTAGTACCTCGGTAGCCCATTCAATCAAGACTGCTTCTGAGAGTGATCCGTAGCGTCATATGAGAGAACATGCGATGATCTCAGAAGTTGCCCAGAACCCCGTTGAGTGGGTGGTAAGGTGCTATCATAGTAAGCCTGAAAGCATTGCTGTCAGCCGAGGGAAACATTGGGAATGATCTTATAGACTGATGGTTGAAGCGCAACATTACAAGCATCCACGTAGAATTTACACGTGCCTGAGAATAATGCAGGGATGCAGCTGTTACAGATGTGATATATGTTCCTACCAGTTTAACATTCTTCAGGAGTCGGTGCCTTACTGGTAATGACGATTGTACTGCCAGGCCGGAGTTTGATTGTTCAAGGAGGTTGTAGCCGGGGGCCATGATTAGTATAGCCAGTGAATCGCAGCACGCACAGGAGACTCCCTCGTTCAGTGATACAATTGTTCTGGTACTCCAACAAAGCTATACCGCTGGTCGTTGTCTCAGACGTCGTAGATGTACTAAGCTGTGGTAGTTTCAGTGTGAGAGTTGAGAGTCGCGAGACGAATAGAGGAGGCCACCTGCCACAGAGAGGACAAACAGGGACAAAGCATTCGCCAAACTGCCACTTCAAGCTTCAAGCTTCACCCACTCTGACAGTCTCGCAGACTTACATTACATACATTTGACTTGAAACGTGCAGCGATTGGCTACGATGGCTTCAATCCAACGCTGTTCTAGAGAGTATGTGATACTGAATGGCATGGACTGTATTTATAGCAGCGACATTCAGAATCCCGACAGTCACGACTGTTTTTACCTGACTTCATCCTACTGACAGAAAACTCGGAGACGTCGACGGTGCTCCCATCGTGACGAACCGCGACCAGGTCTCTGTCCACACTGACCCTGGCTCTGCGTCGCACGCTCAGTCACAATATCCCATTTCAACATCCTCTATTTTCCTCTCATACTTATTCCAGCTTTCACCGCGCCCAGTCTTTCTATGGTCATGACGGCTCCATCTTTTCCTCAACACGCCAATGCTGGAGTCTCCTCGCATCATCGCGTCTCGAGCTACTTCTGGTCTTCCTGCACCACTACGCCACCGCAACGGACGACAACAACTCAACCCCTGAATTGAATCTCAGGTTGAGAGCGTCATGGCACAGTGACGATACCCAACCACGATCTCAGCAGCTAGCCGGAGGAGCGCACTTTTATCTCATGCAATTTGCCTATAAGAGCCTATGAGCTCGTCTGTCTCTCTCCCCAGAACCATCATTACTCCGTACTCCGTAGATCTCCCCACCTTAGGCTCGCCTCGCCTCAGCTCTCAGGTCGATATTGTACTGGCTTCTCCCTTTGACATCGCTCAGCCGCCGCATTCGACTGTATTCAATCTGGACCTCGATGGATAGTGCTTCCGACATCCGACATCCACTCGACGATGTCGCACTCCCCCTCCTCGTCTAGGACGCCCTGTTCCGTCACACTCGACCGTGTTCAGCTTCCGACTTGATATCACCCGACGAGTATCACCTCTTTGTTGATCGGCGTCATCATCCTCACTTAGTAAACAGTGCTTACCCTCTCGAGTCGACGGCGGCGACGACGACGACAACGACGACAACGACGACGACGACAACGACGACGACGACAACGACGACGATGACGATGACGACGACGACGACGGGACGCCACTACCACAAACACATGCTGAGGGTAAGTATTTCCGTATCATCTTAGGTAGCAGTAGGTCTAACATTACATAGTCGCCACCTGGACACCACCCACGCAGTGAGTCCCAAGCGGCCCGTTCGTGTTGTTGACAATCCTCTCCGCAGACACGCCCGTCATCTGGAGTCCGGATCCATCCGATACAGCAGCAGTCTCAACGAACGTGATATGTTCCTCCGGTTGGCCGCTCATTTGGATCAGTCGTGTCGGCTCCTAGAGCCCGACACAAGATGGTCCTTGGGTTGGTAATCGGCCACGAGAAACCGGCGTCCGGGGTGTGTGCCTCAAGCTTGACTACGTTACTCGACATTGAGTGCGCAGACGAGTGTGTGAGATACGACTGAAACCATCAACAGCGACGTCCGTTTCCGCCACGGTGTCGCGCCTATAGTCAAGGTATGCTCTCGTGTTGTGCCATGTTATGTACGCCCCATCTGACCCAGACGTTGTCTCTGATCCCAGAGTGAATACGTGCGATGACTGACAATCATGAAGATATCCCGGCCAGCAACAGCGACGTCCTGGGAATGCCCGGCGTCGCCTCAAGACTAAAAGTACGTCTTGGTGGCGAGAGTGCGGCAGTCAGTATCTGATTGCTCACAGCTATCTTCGTCCAGAAGATTGTGATGATGCGACAAGTCGCTTGCGCGATACTATGTAAGCGGTACCGACAGCGTCTGATGAGGCGCACCGGACCGACGAGTGCTTCTGAGTTTCTGAGGGCCTATGCAAGCTAAATGCAGGGTATTCGATACCAACGGTGCTAACAAAGGACCGGATCAATGAGCAACGTACAGCGACCGCCGGTGAGCAGCTCACGATCTGACTCTCAAGTGATTTGTCTCGCGCGGCGATCTCTGAATACCTTCCAAATCATTCGGCCATGAGCGTTCTCAGGCATAAGGTCACGAATGCGACATCTACATCTCTTGACTCCGACCGACCTATTGATCAACGATATAAACGACCTAGTCATAGATAAACTCACACAGGTCGTTGCTTAGGAGACCATTATTTCTTCATTCAGCACCGGCTTCGAGGCAGTCACGCAACAGACCCTCGTTTCAAGACGCCGGCCCCGAGGTACGGTCGGCCATCTGTTATAGAGGTGGTCGCTCCGGGCGCAGGCGTCTTCGTCGCCCTCGGGACTAGTACCCACGACGCTGGCGTCGGGGAAGCTAACGTGCGCCGAAATACTGCTCGATATCTATGAGTGCCCTGCAGTGCAGACACCCAGATGCAGATTTAAATTTTAGGTGCATACGCACTTGGTCCTTGGAGGACTACCCGAGAACACTGGTGTAAACCTCGGGGTCGCTGGCCGTTGTTTTTCGCAAGGGATTGGACACGTGCCTCCCACTCAGTACCAGTTCACCAGATACCAGATACCTCAAATATGTATTCGCATCATCCGTTCTTTCATGCTGCACGTCCTTGTCTCCATATCACCGTTTTCCCACTGGTCCGCATGACAAAAAGTAACAAAATCTTCCAATATCACAGTAATGCATCCTACTATCTGTTACAACTATGACATCCCATACTGTAGCGTTAGGTGGCTGTTTGGCATCTGTACTGTAGATAGTGTTCGATCGGTGTTGTGTAGCGTTAGGTGGCTGTTTGACATCTGTACTGTAGATAATGTTCGATCGGTGCAAAGTTGGCTGCTTTGGCCTTTGTGCTATGGTTCGATGTACACAGTACTTACTCTCTCGCAGACGCATGTAGCTCCTCGAATCCTTATCTTCAGACGATTATTCAGATCAAGGTCTCTAGGACCCGATATACCTTGTAGTAGAAGAGCCATACAGAAGCTCAGGTCATCTGATAGCCAGTTGCCGGATGAACGCAGGGACTCGGAACTTGAAGAGCGCATCATTGTCTACATTGTCACAAAGTCAGAGCGCGACGCGCGCAATCGCAGCTTTGAACGCGGAACTGCCGAGAGAAAGCGTGTATCAGTGTTTATCGGACGGTCTGCACGTATATACTGGCGGTTGTCGCTAAAAAGATGCTTGTCTATACGGCAGGCGTCATGGGTCAACGCGCCAAATTTCCAGGAGAAGAAAGTGAGGCGCCTGTCTACGAACAGCATACTAGGACGACTCGTCGCCCGATCATGAACAAAACCCTCACGAATACGTTGAATAATCGCAGGTCTACAAGAAGAAATTGAGTTAAGGTGACTGGCACTTCCGCGCAAGGGAATGCACTGCAAGAGTGTATCGATATCGTGTCTGACCATAGATTCACATACCCTCACATGCTTCTGGTGCATGATGCATGAAGTTCGGCTATCCTTGAGACAATGGGTTCCATCGTGTGTGCTCGCGTCGTGCGATGTGGATCAACACTGTTAGCATGGCAAGGCCCAAATGTCCGCACTACCTTGCATGTCCTAAGTAGTATGTTCTGATACCGGAGCGCTGAGTCTGCTGGGGTCAGTCATTAGTGGCAGAGAATCGGGACGTACATACTTCAGAGCACAGAAGATGTAAACACTTAACTTCGTACATTCCTTCAAGTTGCGTCTTGTAGTACAGGCATCAAGGGGGCATTGCTCGCGATCACGTGTGATTATATACGTAGCCTCGCGTCCGCGATTGTGGCGGGTTGTATTCGTTTGTCCTTTGCTCCCGTCTTCTGCGATTGTCGAAAGTGAGAATATCTCAAATCGAGGAAGCCGATGAGGAGAAGAAAATAAATAAGTACTATCCATGAAAGTTACATTGTGGCGTTGCATGGGCGGAGATTCCTTCTTGGTATATTTAGGTAGCAGCCTCACGTGCCATAAACCTTGCCTGTCCTCAACCACCACCACCACAACCCATATCCTAACCATCATTGCAACGTCATTCCTGCACCACTATTATCAACCTGGAACCTTCCGGTTTGAACTTACAATGAATGACAAGAACCCAAACTGCCAAACACCGTTACCGTCCAGGAAACGACAGTGGGCTCCGGGGTCGGTCACGCCGAATGTGTACTCCGCAGCTAAGCGGAGGCGCATGTCCCTTGCAGACGAGCACGAAGGGAATTTTGAGGCATTTGGTGTTGAGCTTGGACATGGAGGAAGGGTCGATGTGGTACGTCTCTCTCCCCATTGTCACCGCTCGGGGGTGACGCGGTGCCGCGACCGATCGTGTATAGCCGTGAGACGCGATCGGTCACACTGGGCGAAACTGTTGTCAGTAGGACAATGGATATGGCTTGCTCGTCGTTGGAACAAAATGACCCGGTCTATCGTTGCCTCGCCAACGACACAACGCGTGCCTTTGCCAGGTGCTGGAATGTTACTACCCACGCTCGTCCGACGATACGCTATCTTCACTTCTCATTTCTTACCTTCACCTCTTCTAGTCCGACCGCTTCATCTCCGCCCGCAAAGACCGTGCACTCCCACTTCAAACTACTCCACGCACCCAGCGAATAGCTAAGTTCTTTGGTCTAGCCGACGACCGCGTCCTCAAGTACACAGACATCAACTCTGACAAGCCTGGGAACAATTCCTATCTGAATCGGCATCGATACAATTTTTACCAGCTTCTCAAGAAACCTCATGTCGTCCCTCCCACGTCTGCAGAAGCGCATCTTGGTTCTCGGAAACAGTTCATTCTCGCGCTGGACGGACCGGGGATTCCCTCTGACCTCTTTGCCTACCCGATCTCATGGTCCACGCGTAATGCTATTGCCGTTGCATGCGGGCTCGATGTTTACTACCAGGACCTGACCACCCGCAAGATCTCTCACCTCTTGAAGCTGCCTCAGCGCCCTCGGGGCAGGCTTATAAGTATCGAATGGTCGCCTCATCGTCCCAATATCATCGCAGCAGGCACGATGAATGGAGAGATGCAGCTTTGGGATGCAGATGCGACGACGCGGCTCGGACTCTGGCAAGAGGATGGCGATGCTGATGTTGGCGGACTCGGCTGGTCTGGGGATGTCCTCGCTGTTGGGATGGGTGATGGAGCGATCACACTGCATGATTCTCGCTCTCCATCCCGCATCGGACGGATTGAGACCCATAACGACAAAGTACATGGCTTGCGCTGGCGCCATGATGGGAGCTACCTCGCGAGTAGCGACCAGGCGGGCGTTGTCCAATTATGGGACGCGCGCGCGAGCAAGTCGCTCACAGTGGCGAACAGATGGGGCAGTAAGATGAAGCACCACGCTCCGATTAAGGCAAGTTTTGTGATCTCCGGTCCGTGTAGACCTCACTCACTGAGATGGTAGGCTCTTGCATGGTGTCCGTGGAAACCTGAGCTGCTCGCAACGGGTACGATGTACCCCGACGGCAAGATTCGCATATGGAACATCAACAACACGATCGGTACCGCGCCCCCGACGCACATCATCCCTGTCAACACCTCAGTGACATCTCTCCTGTGGTCTCCCCACTGCAAAGAGCTCCTCTCCACTCACGGGATGTCCTGGCTTCCACGCGGAGGTGCGGGCGAATCATGCCCGGACCTCGCCGACGGGATGGAGGCGGGTCCAAGTACGCGCAGACGCAGCAACCGCGAGCGGCCAGTCCCTATCAAGAGCCCGTTGACGAACTCGCTTACGGTGCATTCATATCCGAGTCTGAGACGTGTGGTCAGTGTCGCAGCGCACACGGGTCCAGTTGGACACAGCTGTCTGAGTCCGGATGGGACAATGGTGTTCACGATATGTCCGGTGGAGGAGGCGATGAAGATGTGGCGCGTGTGGGGCGTTCCGGAGAAGGCGGAGAGGAAGGAGAGTGTGTTCGATAAGTGCACGATTCGTTAGTCGTGCTTGACTTGGTCTCTAAGCATTGCTTGGAAGCTGGCATAGGTGGCGGTGTGGTGCTTGGGTATGTGGGCGTTGGCATATGCTGTTGCATCAGATGGTGTATGGTGAAGTGCTTTCTGCTGTGTACGATGCCGTTGAGTGCGGCGAACGGTACATATGCTGTTGTTATTTGCTCTGTGTGCACGCTTGTTATACCCCAGACTATCGCTATGCATCGACTTGTGACACTATCCGGCCTTCATATATGAAACAGCACCCGATGAGCAAGACACGAGATCGCAAGCCCACGTGCGGAAAACAACCTAAACATTGCGTAAATTTTGCAACCCTGCTCCTTGTCTACGGATTACAATGTCACGGTATCCCTGCGTTAGGCTGCGTTCTAGGTTTCCATAGGGCTTCAAGCTTCAGCGGCCTCTGCACGCCATTCTTTCATCATACGCATTGGTTTACACACAGGTATGTCCACCACGTTGCATTAGTTCTAGACATGTACCTGTTGACATTTGACCTATTCCGGTAGTGCGCACAGATATCCCTCGCTGTCAACGGCTTCCAGGCTTCCAGGCTCCCAGAGCATGTGAAGCGTGAAGCTTGCTGCTCGTCCACCATTCAGTCCGATCTATTTTCGGTGGACACTAGTTAGCAAGTGGCATAGTGTGCCGGGAAGCTCTCGGTAGTTCAGCAAGGCTGCTCACGATCGCACCTGGATTAGACTCTGGTATAAGAGTTGTGGGCCGTGTGAGCATACCCGCAGTTGACGAACATCGACTCTCAATTGACCATCTACCATTTACCATCTACCGCTATCTCATCCGACCTCCCATGACTATCGACGATAGCCACCAATACGTTCCAGCAGGTCCGAAGGACAGTCGCTCTCCCTGTCCCGCGCTGAACACGCTCGCAAACCATGGATACCTGTGAGTGTCTCCTTATCGTCATTTCTCTTCACACACATACATTTTCTCCCGCTCATACTCGTTCCTGGCTTTGAATTATTGCCCAGCCCACATGACGGCCGGGACATCACCCACTCCTCACTAGTAGCTGCTCTCCGTGACGTGTATAACCTCTCGTGCCCGTTTGCGACGGCCCTCGCGCTAGGCGGGCTCCTTCTTTGCGGCCACAAAAAGCCCGGGTTCACGCTCGCACGCGTGCTCAACCTGCACGACCTCGCGCGCCACAACGTCATCGAGCACGACGGGTCACTTGTACACGCTGACATTCCAAATCCAGCCGACAAGTTCGCGCCCGTAAAAGTTGACTCTTCGCTACTTGCGCAGCTGCTTGCCGTCGTCTCCGATGCTGACGCTCCCGGAGATGGAGACGAAGGCTGCCCGAGTTTAGGGCTGAAGGATCTGTGTCGAGCGCAAGTGCTGAGGCACCTGCCAGGTGCAAGGAGGAAACTGGACGCTCTGCACGCGTCCTTCGCGAGGGGCGAGATGGCGTTGATGTTCGAGGTACTGGGAAAGCGTTCAGCGAGTCCTAGTCGGGTCCTGGAGAAGGGAAGCGTGGGTGTAGGTCCGGTGAACGAGCTAGAAGTCGAACTGCAGCCGGAGGATCACCTGGACTCGGAGAGCGCTACGCCTCTGGACTCGGACTCTCAGGACGTAAAGATCGAGGCGGCCTCGGGCGGGAAGGTGGATATCGATGGGGGTGAAAAACGCGGTGGACATCGGCACGGACAGGAGGAGGGACAGGCCCAGGAACTCGGGAGGAAGGTGATCCCAAAGAGGTTCCTTGAGCAGTGGCTGGGTGAGGAGAGGCTGCCTGACGGGTGGGCGAGGCCTGCGCAGGCAGTTGGGTATAGGGCAGTGCATGCACGGGAGCAAGAGATCAGGATGCTGGAGAATGTTATACGGAACGAAGGTTTGGGCAGAAAGGGCTTCTCGGCATGACTAAAGCTGCGTATACATCTACCCTGTAACATTACGACGATAGAGTCGACACATGTCTAATCTCCGTGGCTGTTTGTAACATTATAATGATATGATAGTGTATACCGCATTAACGAGGCCGCGTGTAACATTACGACGATAGAGTTGATACATGTCTAGTCTCCGTGGCTGTTTGTAAATTAAAATGTTATGATTAGTGTATACCGCATTGACGAGGCCGCACGTTCCTTTCGGCCCGAGCTGGCTACCACCCAGAGTCGGGCCATTGAAGACGACGGGTTAGTAGCGCGTACATAGTAGTATATCCTTGAGGTTCGTTCAAGTGTGTTTGGTTCATGGTAGACACGATCACTGTACCGAGCTTCTGCTTTAGGTATTCCTGTTCAAGGTTTCAAAGTCGCAAGGCAGGAAACCTAGCTCGGTTGTCGGGATATAAGGCAGTTCATTTCAAAGTCGCAAGGCAGGAATCCTAGCTCGGTTGTCGGGCTATAAGGAAGTTCGGAGAGAGTGAGTGAGAGAATGTCAACCTGTAAAAACTTGCTAGTTACACATTGCCTACTGTCATGAGTTCAATTGCACCAGCCCATGCGGTGGTCGGCTCAGATGCTGGTCGTGCATTCGCGACCGACCAGTTACCTCTAGTGAGCGTGTAAGAGGTATAAGATGGTTTACCCTTTGGTCGGCTCAGATGCTGGTCGTGTATTCGCGACCGGCCAGTTATCTCTAGTGAGCGTGTAAGAGATATAAGATGGTTTACCCCTTTAGGACTTACCTCCCTCACTTACGAAGTGTCAGTCGCAGCCATCACATGAAGGAGGACGAACAGTCGTAAGTAGTATAGTACCGCATAACAATCATACCCTGGTCCTCGACAGGTACTCTTGCGCGTCCTCCCATCCCATCCGCTCCCGTTCTTTGCCTACCGTCTCACCCCTCCTGATCTCCTCCGCATCAATCTTCTTCCAATCCTCGAAGTTGACCACCTGCCCTTCCTTCAACCCTGCCTCCACCTCGGGCGGAACCGCGTCCACATTCACCTCCTGCGGAAGCACCTCCACGACCCCCGCCTGTGCTGTCCCGTCCGCCGCAGACTCCGCCTCGCCAAGCGTGGTGGTCTGCACGTGCTCTCCTGGAAAACGGTCGCGCAAGATCGTGTCGGCGACAGCATACGCGTCCATCATCGTTGTCGCGAGCACTCCGCGCGCACCCATCGCTGCCCACCCGCTCGCGTACACGTTCCGCACGACACGGCCATCCGCACAGATCACGCGCCCCCTGACCGTGCGCAGGTGCCCCAGCGTGGGGTCGTACCACGGCACGGAGGGCTCTGTACGGTGCCCGAGGGAGGTGACGACGAGATCGGTGGAGAGCACCGAGGTCTCCCCGGTAGGGACGGCGCGCTGCGAGCGATCGAGCATCGTGTGCGCAAGCGTGAGCTCCGCTTGGCTAGCGTTGGAAGAGGTGGGGATGGGGGGGACGAGGCCGGTGGGCGAACGGAAGAAGTCGAGTGACCAGGTCTTCTGCGTCGTCCCGGGCTTGTTCTTCGAGCCCTGTTGGAGCAGTTGGAGCGTGCGCAACTGCTGGCGCGTGAGTGGGCCGGCGGTCTCATCTGCTGTGAGAAGCGCAGAGTCGAGCGGGATCATGGACGCGTCGGGGAGGTTCATCATCTCGCGCAGCTCCTTTGTCGTGAATGCAGCCTGCAGTGGGCCACGCCGTCCGACGATAGAGACGTGTTGAACGGCAGAACGCCGTAGGATGTCGAGTACTTGATTTGGAACATCGTACTTTGCAAGATGGTCTGGCGGAGTGAGAAGCATGCGTGCCACGTCTAGTGAAACGTTACCCTGGCCAATGAGTGTTACGTGGGACGTGTGGTCTAGCAGCGGAGGCGGGGACTTCGAGGGATGCTGAGTGTACCAATGCACTATTGATAGTGCAGGAACACAATGTTTCGATGGTGGCAGAGCGGGATGTAGGATGGGCACTGTGCATCCGGTGGCGAACAGGATGTGAGTGTAGTACGGGAGCAGCGCCTGGAGAGAGACGTGCAACGCATGGGGGATTGGCGTAGATGTCCCAACATTGACGTTCCCAAAGAAGCGCAGGCGAGGATCAGCCGCGGCAACATCAAATTTGTGTGTGCAGTTCTGGATTAAAGGGTCAGGGTAGACAGGTGTTGAGCATTGGGCTAGTAAGAGACATAACTAACCTTAACTTCAGGATGATCTGGCGCTACACCGTACCGTACGAGACCATATGGTGTCCACAGTCGGTCATACAGATGGATCCTGAGTGAAGACCCGTGTGTGCCTGTGTGTGGTAACAGAGACAGCAGGCGCGAAGCAACGTAGAACGAGGACGGCCCTGCGCCTACGATGGCTAGTTTTAGAGGGGCCATGTAAGTATGTGTCCTGTGTCAAAAATACTCAGTTCAGAATCTAATAAAATGCTACCGATAGCACTACAGTTCCATGACAGAGTCAACCTGTTCGCCAGAACATGGGTGACTGATGCTACTTCAAGTTACTACGGTCACGGTGTAGTAAGTTAACTAGTCGACTCACGTGACGCAAGCAAATACTGTCACGTGCCGTACAAGTCAATCGATCCATCTACGCGCAGCGGCTCACTTTGACAGTTTCCTAGCAGCGAAGTTCCCTTGACATGGGGTTGGGCGATTTCTGCTGGCCTCATTATGGTAAGTAATGTTCGTACTTCAAACAAACGGTCAATTTTGACGCACGAGTTATGTTTGTATATATCATGATAGGCGTCATTGCGGAGAAATCAAAATTTGAACCAATCTGCACCAATACTGTACTTCCGCATACAATTTTCTCACACTGATGGCAGTTCAGAGCAGTCCCCGCCACTATGGGCGCTTCAAGTTCACTCTTGTGCCTACCCCATCAAATTGTCACTACTACTTTGCAGCCTTACGACCTTAGCATGGCTTACTTTATTCGCCCTGCCGTCGTCGAGGATGTGGTAAGCTATATCGGCGTGACTCATAAGCAAGGACTTTGGCTGATAGGCTCAATCTCAGGACGACATTCTGCGTCTTGTGGTTGCTCTGGTTTATCTTCAAGCATGTGGCTGTCGCATGCTTCATTACTCTGATCTTACCGCTTTCAGGCGACCTATGAGAAGGAGCCAGAGTCTGTGATGGCGACTCCCGAACTCGTTCGTTATGTTAACCAGTCTCGGTCGTTGTTTCTGAGGACTCGTCTAGTACCGCAAAAACTTGTTCGAGACACCTTACGCACACACACTGCTTGCCGTGTCCGGCGCTCCGGACGCTCCTGGTAGAGCCATAGGCATGGCGATGTACTTTTTCAACTACTCGACATGGACGGGAAAGCCGGGCATCTACGTACGATGTCCTATCTTTTCTTCGTGACAGACGGTAAATTGAAGGATCATGCCTACATAGCTCGAAGACCTCTTCGTCGACCCCGACTTCCGAGGCAAGGGCGTAGGAAAGGCCCTCTTCGGCGAGCTTGGTAAAGTGGCCGAAGAGAAGGACTGTGCTAGGATTGATTGGCAGGTCCTCAAGGTCGGTCCTTCAAGCTTCAAGTTGTGGCCATCCCATGGCAAGAAGCTAACCTTCGACGACGACGCAGTGGAACCAGCCCTCAATCGAGTTCTATGAAAAGACGCTGGACGCAACCGCTATGTCGGTTTGGATGGGTATGAGACTACAAGGCGCACAGATCCATAACTTGAGGAAGTTTCGCGCGAGGTCTTCCTGACAACACCGCTCGTGGGTAAATAAACGATGTGAAGAAGCCAATGGACTGTGTTCTCTCTCAGTTGCTTCTCGTCCTTCTGGACAATTGAGATGCTGTCAGACAAACCAGTGCACAACTCACACCGTTGACTTTTAAATTGCTCACAGAGATGGGATTTCGTGTGTCACTTCAAGTGATAGTGACAAGGATGATAGCGCTGTTACATGCTATAAGTCAAGAAGGCCAGTACATCATTTCGTGAGTTACTCTGTTTTCGTTGTGCGCATGGTGTCACTAAAGTACTAGAGTCAAGCGCGTTAAGATAATACATAACACAATACACGGTTGTACAACAAAAAGCTTGACAACGCAGAGCACAAAGCATGGTGCGCATATGGTGCGCCGACACATCGAATACGATAAGCGATGGCGAGAGAGACTACGACGCAGACATATGCAACCTTCCCGTTCCCGTATTGGTTGCAGTACCAGCTTCGGAGCCGAGTCCAGGCGGTGTGTCTGCATCCTCCCACGTGTCGTCAGCATCACCACTACCCGCGCTCGACGACGCGGGCTTGTCTGCCTCCTCATCTATGGGCTCAGACTCAGGCAGGCCAGCAGCTTGCCTTGCCCGGGCTGCATGGAGACCCGTGGTGTAGCTCACATATTCCGGGATCGTCTGCCATTGGACAGTGCGCGTCCAGAGCTTGTATGCGATATTCATTATATGGCGCAAGGTGGGAGAGTCGGAGAGCCGCTGGAGTGCGTCGTCGATCGTGAGGAGGAAGGTCTCGTAGCCGACTTCGTCGGCCATGCGGGTGTTTGCTTCGACAACCTATCAGTAGAGGTCGCAGGCGAAGATTTCAGAGAGGAGTACGAGGGTGTCCCGTCGATGATCGCCAATTCGATGTGGTGCACGTACATTCAAAAGTCGAATACTCATGAGGACGTCATATCAGCTCGATTTGTGCATGAACAGACGCACCGCATCCTCAGCGATCTGCCCGATGTACCAGAAGGTCAGGTACTCACCGCCACGCTTACTGCGCCCTGCGTCGCCCCTGCCGTAGGCCAGGGTGGAGATGAAAATCGGCTCCGTGACCGGAATAAGGCCTCGCGAGTCGCGCAAGGGCGGCGCGTCTGGCGCGTTGTGGGGCATGACAACTGGGAGGAAGCTCACGCGGTAACCGGACTGTCAAGACAGGAAAAAGTCAATGGTAGGATCAAATGGGCCAATAATGCTCGAGAAATAAGACTGATATCATATATGTCTGCTGCAGCCATAGACTGTGGTGTGCAAACATCTACTTGCGAATTGTCAGGGCAGATGCATCTCAGCGGCAACTAATCGCGGTAAGAGCATAAGCCAAAGTCCCGATCATTCCGCAGGCACCTCAACCCTGGAACGGAGCTGAAATTGGGTAAAGTGCAGACATATATGCAGCCTATTCCAGAGTTGACGTTGGCAACTCAGTGTGCGTGATATTTTGTGATACGAAAGACTCGTGCTAGTTCAAGTTGTGACCGTCTGGACTGCCATGTATGAACATCAGGTCGCGCCAAAGATCCGCTCAACAACATGTTACGCATGAAGTCTCTGTTTGTGCAGCGTACACCCCCATAAGGGGAGTAAAGGATATAGCATTGTCAGATGTGATATGTAATGATATAATCAGGACAATCTGGTCTGCAGGGTGGTTTTGTAGACACTCGGCCAAACCACATCCTCCCATGACTGGCTACAAGTTCGATCGGAAGGTGTAAACCACGCACCTCTTCGTGAGCCTCACGGAGAGCGGCCTGCTCCAGACTCTCTCCCACATCTTTTCTACCCTTAGGAAGGAACCAGCGGCTATATGGTCGGCCACGCGTGCCTAGTTCCGCTGAGCGTAGGACGACGACCTTGCCTGATGACGGCTGTATGATCACCATGCCGGCTCCGAGCATGAAGTCGTCAGAGAACCATGTACTATCAGGTACGGCTGATGTAGATAATGCTGATAGAGCATATCGTTGTTCACCGTGAGTATCGCGAGAACCTGAAGGGCGAGCTTGAGGGGTGCTAGCTGTGCGAGGGCCGGTCGACTGCGAGGAGGGATAGTATTGAGAGGGTGTCGCTCTGGAGCTTGATGGAGCGTAATAGGACTGATGTTGTCGATGGGGCTGATTCGTCTGATTGTGGTGCCATGTTTGATTCTGACGATACTGAGACTGAGATTGAGACTGGGACTGGGACTGGGATTGAGACTGAGGCGAAGAGGGAGTCGAAGTGGTTGAGGCAGTATTACCAGATTCCAGTCGAGAGACAGGCCAACGATTGTTCGCCATGGCAGGATATGTGTAAGCCTTAAGGCGCGTGGACACAAGGACGGTGGAAGAAGACCAGACCTGGGGTAGAAATCAGATCCAGAACATGATACAGCACTAGTGGCAACTTGAACTGTGGCAAACAATGAAACATCAAAGCAGGGCAGCCAGTTTACTTGAGCGCCGGCGTGCATAGTGCTTTGCATCATCCACGACGAGGGCCGCTCACAATGAATCTTTCTAACACCTTCCACCAGCAGTCATAACCATAATGATAGAATATGATAGAATATTCTATCCTGCCACTGAGGACCCTGTGTATACAAGCCAAGGGATGAGCTGTCACCTTGTTTCACGATCTCCTCCATGATTGTCATAGGTATACTGGAGTAAGTAGTATGTGTCTAATTGTTCCCGAATCTCACCGGCGACGATACAGTCTGAGGGGTCCTAGAGCTTTTCTGCAAGATACGATGATCCGAATGAGATAACTAATCTCTCACGTTCGGGCCAAGTGTCAGCTGCCTCAGGCTGTCCCCAGGGTCGAGTTCAACGAGTCACGACTCTGTCAGACTTTGACCGTTGAAGATCACTCGCGATCGGATGCAGATACAACACGGGGTTCATCGCCGTTGGACTTGCTAGATCTCGACGCATGATACCCACATACATACTAAGGGGAGGTCTGTCCCCGTCCTCTACCAATCCTCGTTGTAACTCTCAGCATGCTGGTGCTTTCTCTAGGGCGTCGTGCTTGCGTTGACGTTCGATGCACACCTTCCCCTCCAGACGGCAGTTCACTGCTACCGTGACATTCACGACATCGACTCGGATGACCTTGCCACTAATCATTAGAACGCACTTGATGCGGAGATGTATATGGACAGGTTCACAGCCATCATCGCACGTACGGTCTTTGCGTACAGTCTTTTTGCCTTGAGGTGTAGTGTTGGCCGTGCAGTGCCTATCGTATGCGAGGTCCTGGCCAACACGTACATTGACAGTCATAAGCTAGTGCATAATAATCTGCAGTGGCACTGCAGGTTCGTGCGACCAGGCTCGATCCTTCTGCCTCAAAGTATACTAGGACGCATATCCCAGGCTCGTATCCAGTTACCAAGTCCTTAGCGCCCTCTACGGCTTTCCCACTTATGAAGCTCCACGCCTGAGGGGCGAATACAACATGGCCGTCCTCTAGCTTATAGGCCACGAGATTTATTCACCATGTGCACAATTACGACACACCGTGGTAGTATGATGAGGCGTCTATAACCGTGACGGAGACCACGTTGTATTCCGACGACCTATGGTACAATATACAATATACAGCAGTGTACAATGTCGTATGTAATATACCACAACCTGTGTACGGCGTAAGCCATAGAGAATATATAGATAAATACACCGAGTCTTTCTGCGTCTTATGACGGACAGAAAGACACTCCATTCATCTCCGTCGACTCATAACAAAACAGCCCTCGTAACCCAGTACATCTGGGGGGCTCAGCGTGTCGCGCCAGCGTCCAGAAAGGTTACCTTCCGCGTTTCCGACCATGAAACCACGGTATAGCCACCTGCCTCTATCCCCGTCGACCTGTAACGCCTAGGATCAGCTGCGCGGTCTACTTGCGGATGTAAGGAAGATGTCTCACATATTCCTTTGACAGACTGATGAAACCGTCACACGGCCGTATTCGACCAACAAGGTTGAACTGACCCCATGCGGAGTGACCCTACGATACCACAAGCATTAGCGCCATCGCCGACGACGATGCCGAGAAAGGAGCGCACGGCTGACCTCGCCTGTGACGAAAACATCCAAGAGCTTGCCCTTCCGCTTCTCCTCCACGTTTTGCACGCTCGCCCAGCTTCTATAGTGCACAGGCTCTAACATTCCAGGCTCTTTGATATCCAAGCCGCCCGAGCTCTCACAGATTTGACTACCTTTCGGGATGAATCCGCGTAGACAGTCCCCAGGGGAGACGGGCCAGATGTCCGACACCCCAGGCTCGTCCGGGCCGTACAAGTGGTATTCGTGAAGTTTCCAGAGATGCGGATGGTGTGCAACAAGGCTCCGTTGCAGGACAGTTGGGGGCGCCCCGGAGAGCAGCGCGGCGTATGCGGTGAATTCCGTATACTAGGCATTCTTATGAGCTTCTCACGTGAGGGACAAAGATGAAGAAGAGAAGATGCACCGTAAAGATCCCTTCCCAAACGCCATCTAAACTGCCTGGGATGAACGCCCCTGAGAACGCCGTGCCCAAGGGCTTAGACGTGTCCGCCAAGTGGAGACCCCGCATCCATTCCGCGTTCCAATCGTTACTGGTCAGACCTGGGGCGAGACTCGGTGGGGTCGCCGATGGGGGCTTCATGTAATGTAATATGTCCCACGAGACGGAGAGTTTATTAGCAAGCGTCAGGTAAGCAAGGATCGCGGGAGGGGCTGGCGCTGGAGGCGCGATTTTGAGCGTGTTACCAAAGTGTTTAATTGCAGAGGCTCCTCGAGTTCGACTAGGCGGTGCGAATTCATTCCACGGTGGTGAGCATATCGGATACTGGGAGAAGTGGCGAAATTCGTTTAGATAACTCCGGAATGAGGTACTGTAACGTGCGAACCTGGTGTGCGCCGAGGGCAAACAACTTCAATATGCCAGATGTTTCGCGGAATGCGGTATCGTCATCGGATAAGTACTCATCTATGAGAGGGATGGGTGTCGGTATGGATCAAAGTCCAACTGGAAAGATGAGTCGCAAGCAACCCGATGCCCTGTAAAGGGCGATGCCTTACCGGCACACAAGATGCAGGTATCCCTGCGGCATTTTGCGAGCATGTCACTGTCATGATGGCACGCGTCATCCTCAATGCTCGAGACATTGCGCGTGAATAGCATGTCCGGAGTTGATACTTCAACTGTTTAGGATGAGGCGAGGCACATGGACGTGGCAGTCAAACCCAACCTCCGCGGCCGAACGACTGGGGATGACTGATCTCACGAGTGGTCCCTCCGTCTTCTTTCTGCATCGTGGGAGCACGGGCCAGCATCGAGAACGGCCACTCACCAGGCTTGAGCATGTACCAGAATAACCATAACGCCAGCGCGGAACGCTCGTCGTTCGGCGGCCATAAATCGACCTTGACAGACCACGCCGCAAGGGAAGCTCCAGAAGGATGGAAAAGGAAGTCCTTCAGCCATGCATCAAACCCTGCGTACTCTCGAAGCTGCTGCTCGTTCTTCCCCTCATTCTCGAGCATCATAAGATAGGCCATCCAGAGTATGGAGCGGAGCAAATCTCGGTGCGCCGGAGTGAGGTTGTAGGAAGTCGCGAGGCAATCGGTGCGTCGACGAACGCGATTGAGAAGAGTACACCTTAGCTTTAACTCCTCGCAAAGCTCTAGCGGACCTAGGACCCTCTTCCTCTCCGCCATTCTCCATGTTGGACAAGAGACATCGAATTTGTACGAGAATATGCGTGACCAGAGATATGGATTCGAAGACATAGACAATGCAGCATGTATTCGGCGGTCGACGGTGAGGAGCGCAGTAATCCCGTCCGGGGGACCGAGAAAGCTGCTTGTGGCGGCGAAAAAGGCGATATGCTCCAGCACTTCTTGGGGAACGTTGGATAAGACAGACATGACTGCTCGTCGTTTAGGGGGGCGACGTCCGGGTTTGTCGGACAGCGTCGAGGTTGTCAAGACCAACGAGCAGGGTTCCGCATGGGAAGCGCGGAGATCGAATCGGGCAACCAAATGGACAGTTCCCTTTATGGAAACCTCTCAAGTTCGATGCTGTCGCTGGGCTCAGTCAACATGGGACAGATCCAGTGTTTGTATGAACAATTCTACAAAGGATATAGCACTGATAGTTCTTTGCAAAACCTTGGAAATTATATTATATACAACACCGAGAGTTATTTCTACCCTGTGAGCTTTCACTTCAATGTATTTCACTACAATACGTCAGTCCTACCTGTTCTCTGTTCTGCAACTCTAACCCAATATATGAATATTGAGCGTAGATTCTGAGGTACAATCTCTGATTTGAGTTGCTATAAGCCATGTCACAAATCTGAAGGCTCTGTGAAAAGTAGTACCAGGGGATGGGTCACAACACACCCCGAACCGAAGGGTCCTGAGAAGCCGATGGACTGCAAAAAAGGCATCAAAATTGAGGCTGTAATAATATACGCTACTAGGGTATGCGGTCGGTGAGTAAACGATGTGGTCAACGCGGCGAACGACGTGGTCAGCAAGGCAGGCCATATGGGAACAACGCTTCCATGCAGTCAAAGAACGTACTGTCCAGGCCCACAGCTAGACGATCCAAAACCACAACCCTAAAATTCTCAAATGGGGATTTACTGATCAAATCTTTGTTTTTCGAACATATTTGATCGCATGAGTGAGCGCCTCGGTAGCCAGCGCTGTATGTGTCAGAGGCATGGCAGGTTACAGTAAGTTCCCGAGGGGGTGGACATACTACATATTCACTTCCCTCATAGAGGAGGGCAGGAACGAAAGCATTGGCAGGCATGTATTCATAATGAGCGTGGTATTACCTCCCAAAGCACCGTATATCCTACTAAAGAGCGAACAACATCGAGAATGTATGAGTAAATAACAATCATAATCATGGGCGCACGGACTCTTTGAGCCCCGTACAGGTCATCAGAAAATCATGGGGTATACGGCGGTGGCATAGACTTCACCGTTTTCACAGTCCTTGGCCCCCGGCCGGCCGTCGCTGTGGTCGATAACGCCCGACTGGGCTGGGGCTGGGATGGGATGAGGCGCGTCTCCGACCCCTTCCGGGATGCCCCAGACGAAGTCGTGAGCGGCGAATTTGGCAGGAACTCGGATTCCAGCACAGAGGCAGAGGGAGACCTGGAAGGGGGATTGGAGGAGTACGGCCGAGACGAGTACGACAGCTGTGAGTATGCGCTCGTGCCTATGGGTACGTTGGAATAGGCCAATTCTTCGGGGATCGCCTGAGATGTTTCAGGGAGGTCGGTGTGGGTGAAAGGATAGGCGTCTATATGACTGGCCGGACCGTCTGCGTGGCATCAAACGCAGGTTGAACGAGAAGGCGAGGTAAGCGTGCGCTCATGCACGCTCTAGAAATCGGGAAACGCCACTCACCGTACTGCCCTGTCCGCACATACGCGTACGACTTGTCGTCTGACCTGTTTTGCCTGCGAAGCCACCAGATCCCGAACGATATAGCAACAAGCAGAATCACTGCTCCCACGACCCCTCCCGCGACCGCCCCCACTGGGAATGATGATTTTGTTGTGGCCGCTAGCTGATGGACCTGCGTGGTTGGTGTCTCCGAGGCGCTACTAGTTGTCGACGCACTGCTAGTCGTCGACACACTCTGAGGTAATGCCGATGACGACTCGGGAGGTGTCGAGTCGATCGAGAGGAAGTCAAAGAGGTATGGACTTTCAGACGTTGCGGTCGTGATGTTGACAGTGAGTACATGCTCGCCAAACGGGAAGTAGTCGGACGTGTAAAAGTTGACCCCAGTGAGAGTCTCCGTCGCGTTCGGGACCGAGGATGTCTTCTGCGATTGGCCGTCGACCGCGTACTGTGCTGTTGGGAGTGGGCCTGAGGTGTGTGGGATGACGATACCAAACACCGATATGCGCGTGCCTGGTAACGTGAGGAGAAGAGTATCGATCAGCACCTCTCTTGATTTGTGCACAGAAGGATCGTGGGGTGTGAGCACGGGACATGGGACACGCGGGACACAAGACACTAGACCCACCCACCCACCATCCCAATGAAGAACAGTGGCCATGACCGCTTACCGTTAAACCAATACTCAAAGCTCCATTTAGGTGTTGTAATTTGCGCGAGCGACTGGTTATACGCGTTTGGCATCGCGGCATTGACAAGATCGTACGCCTCCGACGAGATGAGGTCCGTCACGTTCACATACTGCGGATCGATCGAATACTCCACGTCCGGACTGGTGTTGTCTACGATCCGCGGCTCCTCGTCAGTCGAAGACGACATTCGTAGCTAGCTAGTAGTCGATCCAGTGACAGTTGGGCGGCTAGGACTCGGAAGGGAGGGGGGAGTAATAATAGGTATGTCCTTGAGTGGTTGGCCCTCGTGGCAGTGTTCGAGTCGGCTTTGGCGTTGAACGTCGGGGGTTGTGCCAGTAAGAACGCTGAGTAGACCCAGTTGTCTGCCTGAGCCTGGAGGTGAGAGTGAGCGACGAGGGAAGGATGAGGGAGAGAGAGTGATGTGAATATCGCCCGCCAGAGGAGCGCGCTGATCACACTGCACACAGGCACCAAGGCAGGACGCATGCGGCACGATACCGCCCACATGGCATTGCCGCATTGGTTTCCCGAGTCCTCGTCAAACTGACCCTAACTGGCCACGCTTAACATATAGACGAGGCCGAGAACTGCGGAGAAAGAGTACTATAGTGGGGATGGCAATTCGCAAAAACCCGATGCAAGTGCACAGCTTGCGGCCGAATTTGATTGGGGGACAGTCCCGTCGGTCCCGTCACCCTCTCTGTCTGTGTCTGGAGAGACGCGACCCTGGTTCTATACGAGGAGCGCAACTCGTTGTTGAACGAGGCCACCATCTTCAAATATCCAACTCGTCGTGGGAGGTCGACGCCCATACATCGTGAGTCAGCGACTTGACGGCTTATTCATCCACCATTGCAACGAGGCCTCCACGTACCTGCAGCAAACCAGCAGGCAGTCATCTTGCAATGCCCTGGCGCGGTTCGAACATTCTGCCGATTCTGCATATATACTTATCCCAATTCATCTAGTCATCAACGATGCGCTTACATACTCCGTTCCTCAGCCTTCCGGCGTTGTGACCATTCCGAGCAGGCGATCGGGCTTGAGTCGAGGTCCAAGAAACAGGTGTCGAACACCACTGGTGAAGCATTCACTCCAATCTCCATATACAAATGTCAGCCGACGATATCTGCTCGAGGGCGATATGATGCTAGGAGGAATCGCGCTTGTTGGACGTTCGGATCAGAGGGGGAGGAGAGGGCCACCATAAGAGTACCATAAGCCAGGGTGTGTGAGGTCAAGCATCGAGATAAGACTACCAGACGGGCGATACTAAATATAGTAGATAGGTTTACCACCTCAGTTCAGGATACTCCTGAGCGATTCGGCCGAAACCTCCAGTCGAGGGCACAGTGATGTTGACAACGAGCTCGCCTTCTATACCAGATGGAGGCATTACTATGTGTCACTGTCATGACGAACCTATGAACCTGAGCTGGGGAGAGTGTCAAATATACGTACTACATAGTACTGTAGCATTTCGATCTATTCGAACGGGCTTGTGACGTGTGACACGGCCATTTGGACGGACAGATTCGAACAGCCGGCCAAATGGCTGTGACACCGACCGGAGATTCGAACACTATATGGCGCGCGGTAGCGCGCGGCGCCAAAATTGGGTGGGCGCTCGCCAGGCCGTTCCGAACACGGCCCTTGTGACAGGTGACATGGCTGTAAACTTCGAACAAACAGGGGGCCTGTGACGCGTGACTGTTCGAATAGATCGAAATGCTACAGTAATTACCGTTTGGCAAGCAGCGCCCGTCCAACATGGTGTTTGTTCCTGTTTGGTATTGCGGTTCCGCTGACCACACCTTTCGGAGATGAATCGATGACATATTAAGTAGTAGTAAGTCGTAGTCTCCCCTAGGGACTAAGGGAGACAGTCTATGGATTGGGGGGGGAGGGGGAGGACGATCATAAAAACCATAAGTCATACCCTCATTACAAAGTCGACGAGGTACTTACCTGTCCATGATGGCGGACATGGAGATGGAGAACGGGAAAGGGCCGGGTGTGCAGAATGCTACACAACACGTATGATGACGGTGACAATGGCAATACTGCAGCACGAAAGCGCGTTCGACAACAAGCATCATGGTCACTAAGTTCTAGCTAGTCAATATTACTCGCACAAACGCTATCGCGATCCCGTCACACATCCGATCCAACATTGAATTCGAACCACCGACCACGACGAGTGAGTATTCTACATCCTAATGCATTCTACATTCTACATCCACATCCACACACGCGCGAGCGCTGTGCACTCCCCGCATGCCCAAGCGTTTCTTAGTCGCCCGCGCGCACTTCCCCACCGCACTGCCATCTTCCGTCGTCTCCACCCGTCTTCACCGTCCGGCGGCGCGCTTCCTCGCGTACTCGACAAAGTCGTCGATCGTCGACGGCCACGCAGCTAGACGTTTCAGTCTTTAGTCATTGCTGATCTCATCTTCCCAATCACCAGCCCCCGTCTCGGCTCCCCGCTCCCCGCTCTCTCCGCTCTCCCCGCCCTCCCCGCTCTCCCCGATGTCCCCTTGCACTCGCCGATCCGCACGAATGCGGCGAAGAGAGGAGGAGGAGCAGGAAGAGCGAAAGAGAGCGAAAAAAGGGCGAGACAGAGCGAAAGCGAGCAAAAGAGAGATATCCGTGTTCACGCACCTTCCAAATCGTACTTTTCGAACTTCGCGTCGATCGTCCTCACAAACTCCAAGAACTGCGACCGCGAACGAGGCCCCAAGGAAAGCACACAAACACGCGTGTCAGCGCGGCTCTCTCTTTCTCTCTTTCTCTCAGTTCCCTCCTTTCCCCTCCTCCGCCTCTTCGCCTTGCCTTCATTTCTTCCACATCCCCACATCGTCCTACCAACGCCCCCACACCCCCACCCCCTCCACGCAACCCAACCAAAAAATGAAACACAACACTCACCATCTGCCAAACATCCTTGCTAACGCCCTTTATCCCATTCTCCTTCAAGAACTCGTTCCACCACCCCGTATGTTCCTCCTTCCACCCTTCCTCCGCGCCCCCTTCCCCTTCCCCTCCTACTCCCGCTCCCCCACCTCCCCCGCTGCCTCCCCCGCTCCCATCCATCGGCTCGTCCCCGTCCTCGTCCATGTTGTTCCCTGCCGAGGACGAGTAGAAAGAGGACCGGGACTGGGACTGGGAGGAGGACGAGGCCGCGGACGGGACGTGCGCGAGCGCCCCGCCCGCGAGCCCGTGCGGGATGAGCAGCTGCCAGAACGCTTCTGCCATCTCCAGTCCTGGCGATCGGGTGTTCGTGCACGAGATGAGCGCGTATGTGTGTGTGTGTGTGTGTGCGTGCGTGCGTGTGTGTGCGTGTGCGTGGGGCGAGGAAGAAAGGAAGTCAAGCGATCAATGAGGGGTAAAAGACGACGTGAGGAAAGCCAAAAAATAGGATAAAAAAAGGAAAAGCAAAAAGAAGGAAACAAGACGCACCGAGCGAGCGCTGCCCGGGCGGGCGCGAGAACTCGAACGTGTAGTTGTACACCTGCCGGAAGTAATCCGTGTCCTCCGCGAGCTGCTGCCGCAGCCTCGCGATCGTCGTCTTCATCCCCTCGATCGTGTCCACTCTGCACGATCAAAATCCAAAGCGGCCACCCACCCAGCAGCGGACGAGAGCGTAAGGACGGTCGCCACAGCACAAGCGGAAGGTGGGGGGGAAGGGGCAATGCATAGAGGGAGAGAGGGTGCAAGATCAGATTTGGGGAAGGCGATGTGACGACCAGCACGATATCGACACTGATCCAAACGAGGAGAGGGACTCACCCGAGTGCCTTCCAGCCGTCCACCCAGCCCTCGCGCAGCCACTGGCCCATAGCGGGCGACTTGAGCTCATAAGCGACGGCGAGGAGCACGACGTCCTCCGGGTCCACCCCCAGGTCTTGGCAGAACTTGATCGTCCCGTCCACGGTGATGTCGTCATCATTCGGGTCTGCTCGCAACATCCCATCATTCCAGTTCCCAGTTTCCCGGTTCCGTTTCCAGTTGCAGGTTTCCCAGTTCGAAAAAAAAAATTGAGGAGATGAGGGAGAGAAACACATCCGTCAGAAAGGAAAGGAAAAAGGGCCCGCGCTCTGGGCGATACGCGACAGACCACAGCGGACACAAACTAAAGAAGGGAACGCACCCTTGTACTTGTCGAACAGTGCGTTCAGCTTGCTCGTTGACGCCGTAGACGAAGGCGGCGAGCTGTAGTACGCATCCAGCGCGAGGTCCAGCTGCTTGTGCTTCGTGATGTACGTCCGCGCATCCTTTGCCCTGCAGCAGTGCGCCCATCCCCATTACCCCCCCACATGTACAAGCCCCGATTCGGTAGCCACGTTCCGACGGCGGCGGCAAACGCGACAGCGAAGTTTTGGGTCGAAAGAGGGATTTAGAGACAGATCGAGTGAGAGTGAGAGAGATCCAGAGGGAGTGGGGAGCAGGGGGGGG
>KN050065.1:0-41815 GCA_000743315.1 Lignosus rhinocerotis TM02 | reverse complement strand
CGACGCTCGGGCCCGGGGAGCTGTCTGCCTGTCCCTGGCACTGGCACTGGCAATCTCGCTGGACGACCCCCCTCCCCCCCGACGTGCCTTAGTATCGCGGACGACTTGCAGCGCGCAGCGTGCAGCTTCCCCCTCGAGTACTGAGCACTGAGTGCTGAGTTTTACGAGTTTTACCGAGCACACGTGCACACTGCAATACGTAGGACGACGCCGCCACCGCGGAGTCCCCCGGGGGAGGTCGACCCACGATGTGGCACGCCTCGGGCTCGCGGGAGATGCCAGCTGCACACCTGGCACACGTTCAAGTTGTGTTGAACTTGTATACTAAATCATAATGATGCATGACATACTTACTGTCCAGCTGGGTATGGACTATATCCATGTCCATGTCGATGGTGATGATCCCCACACCTACATGAATATCATGTGCATATGCAATATGCAATACGCGCGATACGCAAGCCTCCCCGGGGCCGCGGGACAGAGACATGACAAGGGCCCGAGGCGTGATGCATTGATGCATCAAACTATTGACTCTTGACTTTTGACTCTTGACCCTTGACTCTTGAAGCTTGAGGCACCAGGAGTCTGAAGCAAAAACTCGCCGCTTCGACGCTTCGTAGGATCCGGAAGGGAAAGAGAGAAAATCAGTGGCCCCTCCGGAGGGTATCGATATATCATAATCCAGGAAGAACTCAACTCTCAGATCTAAGCCCGATTACACCGATAAATCCAGCCATTCCGGAGTCGTGGCAGTACTTACTGAGCCACCCGGGCAGCACGGCCACGGTCACGACCACGACCGCGACCGCGCGGCGCCCAAACTTGCCGCGACTCGGGTTCAACGTTCAACTCGGGTCCTGAATGTTGAATCTCGAATGGCCCTTCCCGCTGGGATGAATCCGCTCCTGCTTCCGAGCTCAGAATCTGGAAGCTTTTGCGTCCGCGATGGTGTTTGGACCACGCATCTGTAGAGCCCGAGCGAGCGGGTCGCGACTTGGCACAATTGCATGCATGATGCTGTACCTCGAGGCCTCAGGGCTAGCCACTACTGGACGATATGTGGATCCTGCCATGGACCGGTCGACCGTCATCCGATCGATACGATCATACAAATGCTCCCGCGCCCGCCCCTGCTTCGATGCTTCGATGCTTCGACGTGACGACGCGGACTCGGACTCGGAATGGACTGGTGCCAGTACTTACTTACTGGCCAGCGATGGATGATATGCATTGTGCGGAACTTCCTAGGCACTCGATGCGCGTAATGGCGTACGGAAGGTCCTCACTCTTTTAATGTCTTCTTCTTCTTCTTCTTCTTCTTCTTCTTCTCCTTCTTCGTCTTCATCATCATCATCATCATCATCATCATCATCATCATCATCATCATCATCATCATCATCATCATCATCATCATCACTCCGAATCTTCTGCTGTGGTCGTCCGGGACGCGGGAAGTTGACCGCCGATCTGTGTGCGTACTAGTACGTGACTCGGCTGCAGATTGTTCTACAGTAATATTCAAAGGATGCCGCGACCCTCGTCCTGCCTACGTACATCGACTGTGACAAACAAACACCATACAGTGCATGGTGCTGATTATGTACAAGTATGTAAGTATACATACCCATCCGCCGCCGGACTCGCTCGGGAATCGGACCAACAGGTCGGGGACGCGCGCGCGCAGGTGCCACTGGCACTGTGCCAGCAGTGTGATGCCAGCCAGGGATGCGGATAGGACTGTTCGGTAATGAATCGTCTCATCATCTCAATGCAGTTGCATCATCGTTCTTCGTGACTCGGCCCTGAGGCCAGTGCGCGCACGGTTCGCGGAGCCTTTTTGTTCATGCCACGGTCTTTCCAGAATCCAGATCCCAGAGACCGTTGTCTCTAAGTACCGGTACTTCAATTCAGTACTACATCGGCTTCTCGGTCTCCATGCCTGTGCTCACACACTCACCTGCATGTCCTTGTCTTTCTTCTCCTGTTCTGTTCTGGTGCACTTACCTTTTCCAGAAGCATCGCTACAAGTTCAGTACTCAGTTCTCAGTGGCGTGCTACTACACAGGGTCGCGCGATCAGCGATGCATGCGGCCGTGCGTCCGGGTCTTCCGTGCCGGAGGTTCCCGCGGCACGTCTTCAAGTTGAATGAGTTCAGATCGGCAACGCGTTGGTCATCGACTACTGTACAACGCACATCATCGAAGGTGCTAAGGCAGGGCTAGTCTTCCGCGCGCGGACGCTATTGACCGACGGGGATCCCACCAGCAGCTGTGATGTTCAGCCGGCTCCCACGTTCATAGCGCTGCACACACCGGTCCTGGTCTCACATGCTAGCCATAATGGATGTTCGATCGGAGCTTCCCCAGTATCCTCGAGGACACAACAACAAGACTGGGAGTTCTCAGTACTTACTGGTCAGTGACGATCCAGCCGCGATTCGAGTTCCAAACTGCGGTGGTGTCGCTTACTCCCGTCCTTCTTTTCCCTTTTCCTCCGCCCGCCTCGTGGTCATCTCGCTCGCTTGCCCCTGGGACGTTCTCCGGAGCTGATGCAGATGTGACGATGGAGGTTCCGGGGGAACACGGCTCAGCCACCATCGACTGCCACCGAAGCTCAAGTCAAAGAGCGCACCACAACAACCCCTTGCGCTGGAGGACTCGTCACTCACTCAATCCGGCCACGACATCTCCTCCGCGCGTCCGACGAGACCTCCGCTCCGAGCGGGGTCTCGGACTCGAGCGTGGACGAACCTTGAGGCACTCGAGACCGCGCACGAGTCTGGGCTGGAGACAAGAGCGCTGTGCGCTGTGCGCGTGCGCGTGCGCCGGTGCGGTGCAAGAGAGTTTCGGCGATTCCAGTCACTAGGCAAGAGTTCGACGGCACCTTAGCTTGCCAGTGAGGCTGCGTCTCGGTCTTTGGGGGTGTGGCTGACGCCCCGGCGTGTGCTCAGCTACTACTACCATCCATGGTTGGACGGGCCTGGCACGTCGAGCTTAGTCTGAGCCTGAGCTTCAACTGCGTTCGACAGGCGTCCGCTCTTGTGGAAGACGAGCGACGATCCGTGTCCGACTCGCCTCGGCATGCAGTCGAGGGTAGCTCGGCGCTGACCAAGGCAGGATCATACTAAGGGGGGAGGGGACGGGGGGTGTGCGGTATGTGCGGCACGAGAGCTGCCCTGACTGAACAGCTGGTGCGTCAAGTTAGGTCGCGGATGCAGATGGGCAGATGCGGCCGTTGGCTCGGCGAGTGTCAGTAGGGGGCAGCACTAGTGAGTTCAAGCTTGTGCACTGTGCACTGTGCACCGAGTGGTCAAAAGTCTCGCATGTTCGTCTGCATTCTGCTCGATCTGGTAGCCAATATCCCCTTTGTTGGCGAGCAGAAGCTCGCGGCTCAGGGGGTCGGAGTAGCTCGAGGGATCTGCGGCGGTTCTCTCTGGGCAGGGAGCGTTCAAACTCGACTGGCAACCGGCGCTTGGACGCGTCTGAATGCCACATAACGCTCGTGCGCCGTGCACCGTTCGCACACGGGTGGGGATGGATGGGTTCAGAGCGGGGGGGGCACAGTACTGAATGTTAACTTTGCTCCAGCCTCGAGTCCAGTGCCGCACTCGCACACGTGTGTCCGCCGGGTCCGCTCGGCGGCTGAGGGCAGTTCTGATTCCTGGGGAGCGAGATAACTGGGTTTGAGTTCGGTACCTGGACGAGCACTCACGATTTCTATGCCAGTGCCAATTATACAGAGACTGGATATGCTAGGGTGCGTTGTGCTTTGCACTGACCGGTTGGGACGGAGGTTCCGCATCCGACACGTGGTGCTAGTGACAAGGAAGGTAGCAGGAACACAGTCCGAGACTCGGAGACTATCGTGGGATCAGTGTTCAGGTATATCTCAAGAAGTCGTCCCATCCGACACACAAGGTTGACTCGGAACTACGCATCCTGCCATATGTACATACTTTCTGTCAAACATCCTCCTTCGGCATCTGTCCTGCGGACCTCTCGGCGAGAACATCAACAGAATCATGCTCCCGGTTTCGCTCGCAGTGGCAGAATGCGTTGAAGAAGCCGGACTCGGAGTCGGAAGTAATCAGCGGGTAAGAGTCCGGGGCCGGCTACTTCGCATGCATGTACCTGGATATTCTTCAAGTTTGCTTCTCCTCGGTAGCGACAACGCATTCAGCTGCGCGCCTCGAGATAGAAGTCTCCCATTCGGTTTCGAAGCTTCATATTTTCTGTTGTCATTCTTCTTATATCAGTACAAAGTCGTCGTGCGGCCGTCGTTCTTCTGAAGTGCCATTGTCACGGTGTGGCGGGCGCTTCTTCCCAGATCTGACAATTGCACACTATTGCACAGCACTGGTACATATACAGTACAAGGCTGACAGTGACAGCAGTCCGACTCGGATGTCGTCCATTGTCCATCAACCACCGCCGTGCCGAGGAGTTGGCTCTTCATCCAACGTACATCATCGACAGGCACTTGAAAAGCCTAGGGTCATGACCTACAGATGAAATGCACCAGCGCACTTCGTCTTGGAACTGGGCTGGACAGAAACGCTCAGTGCAAGGTACATACTACACTGCCCCAAGGGAAATCAGGCGCAATCACAGTGACGCTTGGCGCCCTGACCTGGCCCACAGATTCCAGTCCTTCACGACGCGGTGCACTTTAAAACACGAGCTGTCTCACGACGTTCGCCGAGCACATGGGTCATGGCCGCGCGCTGTAGAACAACGACAAGGTGCGTGCATTCCGACGCGCAATGCATCACCCGAAAATGTTCCATGTGTCGTCTACAGCACAGGTCGAACGGCGCAGGTTCTCGCGCCGGGCATAAGTGCGCTTCGTCTGCCCATCGTACGACCATCTGCTAGAAGGTGCGGGGGTGAGAAGTCGAATCTTAGAAGGACGTGCTGATCTCGGGCGTAGCAGGGGCGAGGGGCGTTGCCACTGTCGTTGTACTTCTAGAGTCTCAGGATGACAGGATCTCAGGAGGTGGGTCGGCCGGTTCCAGCGCGGGCGAGCGCAGCTAGAAGCTCAGGCGTTCTGTGATCTGGCCCTGATGACTGACTTGACTGTTTGTGATACGCAGCAAAGGACGTACAGATACTGTGATCAAGAGCCATCGGCGATACGTCAACAGTCAGAGCACTGTTCAGTAAGTAGTCTGTTGGATCCTGTCCAAGACTTGATAATGGCTATGTGATCGCACTGCTGAATGCTGAGCGGATTCAATTCTTATCAAGCGCGGACGTTCCATCATACCTAGGGCGGATTATGAGCATCGCTGTGGATTCGTCATGCCCGGACAAATCTCAAAACTCCTGAAGTTTCCTGAAGCCGCTCGAAGTCTCGCATCGTGCTCAATCATCTTGCCATGTCGTAATGTACGCCGATGTCTCATGGACTAGCACGACACTGATTGCACCCGCGGTGAGTCCCAAGCAGGTGTCCCTTTGTTGCCCAGAATTGATGCATTAGTTGGTCTCAGACAACATGTAGGTAACGTGTCGCAGTCATGCGTTGCGTAAGTGAGCGTCCGGGGACCACTTCTGCAGGAACATGTCCATCCATGGAGTATTGTCACGGGCGGGCACTGTCGGACAGGCTGACGTTGTGGGCGTACGCCGCCGACCAGTACATCGCAGACCGTTACGGCGGGCGTGAGTGGGTTTGCTCACCTCGTCTCCGGGGATGCCGGTCGCGGAGTTGCCGACATCGCTGACATGGAAATGCGTGTTCCCAGGTTGCACATCCCGACATTCATGGTAGATGCTGCTCGCACCGGCATGAGGAGAACAGATGTCGTAAACGCCCTTGCACTCATGATGACACGGTTTACAGCATCCAGTATGATGTCGGTACGGTTCATGCCCTTTTCGAGACGACCCGCGCTAACCACGCTGGCGGCGTTCTCTGTTCCAATGCCACAGCTGTCCGGCTACATTCACAGTGACGTACCCCGTCAGGGCTTCTGCCCGCCCCTTGTACGCGACCGCGACTTCTCACGCATTCGCCGAAATGACAGAAGACACATGGATGACCAGGGCAGCGCGTCGAATTTGAAGGATTCCGATTACTTTTAGCCGAGCGGCCCGTCCTCGCTCGTTGCCAGGACTGGACCCTGCTGAACGCGGCGAGCTTCGCGGACCAAGGAACGACGACGACGTGCTGACAAGAGCTGTCAGCCAGTCTTCTAGGTTCAGACTGCAGCATGTTTACGCTCGCAGTCCTCGGCTCCCCGCATGCGCATCGTGCCTGGCGCGTATGCCAACTATTATGTTGCTTCTGTGGAAGTATGGGCAAGTTCAAGGCGACGAACCCATTCGCCGCCGATGGCTAGTTGCAGGGAAGGCGGAGGTGTGCCCTAGGCCATGTCATGCGCGCAGCCGTGGTCTCGTATGGCTTGAATGCCGACGTACACGTTAGCTCTGCCTCGATCCTGTCTCCCGGTTGCTAGTTTCCGGCCTACAGCTGGAATGGAAAGCTGCCAAATTCGAAGACGACCCCACGCCGGACGGTGCAAGTGTCTGTCTTCATACTCGGAGAGGTGGACATGGGGTGGAGATAGAAAGAGCAACTGACACGTCCGGCCGCCGCCTCGACGCCTCACCTTCGCGCAATGTTGCCGCTCGCAGGCTAGAAGACTGTTGAGCGCGGGTAGGACTTGAAGAGGAAGGCGCTCTGACGTAGTTGGAATGACCGGTGAGTTCGGTGAATTGACCAAACCCGCCCTGTCATGTCCAACTCGAGTCCTAGCAGCCACAGATACGGCGCGCAGCATCCCTCATGCATCTAGTCCCCCAGTGTGTGGCGTCCGGTAAGTAAATGCAGCTAGGGTCGAGACGAAGCCCACGGCATGGCGATCACCTACCCGAAGCGTACTGGACGTCGCGTCTGGCCTCATGGCACTCGCTGCGCCTCACAGGCAGAGGCTGCGATTTTAGACCTCTCCACTACTCTCGCCGAGGCAGCCCTTGTGCATGTCGCTATCATGATACGTGGTTCGTCCCACGCGGTCTCACGATGCACCGACCCGGAGCTTCTGCTCATGCCACGCTGCGTCCTCAGGAAGAACATTGATGTCATGCTGCTGGTACGAAGCATCGTGTACTTGCATCGTTATACCGCGTTCTCTGCACGGCGCCGCGGCAATCATCTCTCACTGGGGTGGACACAAACAGACGGTTGTCAACAGACTCTACGCTGGTAAGGTAGAAGTGTGGATGTTTCGGCTAGCACCCGCCACCGACGCTGGAATGGAATGCGTAATTGCTCGATTACGATCGAGTGTCCACATGCTTGCAGCTTCGATCATGATCACCTGTATATCCAGCGCCTTCTTTGTTGTTCGTTTGTGCCTCTGACGACTTATGACTTTTACCATGCAGTCCCTCTGGTTTCCGCATCGGACACACGACTAATAGCCATGCGGTCAACGAGATCATGTTGAGTACTATCATAGTCATGTCCGTTTCGATGGTAAACGTGACATTTGTTGCAGAACGGACATGACACCAACAAGACCCGCATATGAACGTATGTCCGGACGCCACCGGTGATAGCTGCCTAGTGTGGTCCAACTGTTCACTTACACGGGCATCGATGGGTCCGACGTCGCTCGCAGGAAGCACTCTCATGATATCGACACCAGTAGGCAATTTACGTTATTTCGGCAGGTCCTCCAACCGAGTTGCACCCGACGTTACGGGCCCTTCAACTGGAACCGGAGAACTGGATCGCAGCAGGCATATGAGGGGGGCGAAGCTTCTAGCAGGGTTAGACTCGGAATGTTCCTCCAAGCCTGTGTGGGTCGTGTCTTGGATGAAGGGTGCGCTTGATTGACGGCCGTCCATAGCGCGCACCTGTAACAGAAGCTATCAGGTAAGGACCCGCCCATGGTCAAGAGTATGGACGCTGAGAGAGCCGACACCTTTCGTGGTATACCTAGACCACATACTCTCATGTCAAAGCGCCCTCGGCTTCGGAACATCAAGAACTGGCCATTTTGACAACAGCGCCTCCTCCTCCATCCGCTGCCCAGCCCGGAGGCCACATCTCCTGTAGATGGCATCTTTACAGTGCATCCACATCTGGCAGACTACCCCGCGCGCTACAGGGCCCTCGGTGTCGTCGAAAGTTCAGCTTCCGGTGATCAACATTCACCCATATGACAGGAGATGTCAAACTTGAAGCATGTCCAGTCCTGTCCAGCCCGCCACTGACGAGGATCCAGGTTTGGTACATTGACGACAATACTTGGATTTGGCGCACGCAGCAGGACGCCCAAAGCACACAGGGTGCAATACATTGTGTAATGGCGCACCCGGCAGCCAACCCTGCTTGGGACCGCTCATGTCAGGACCGGGAGCCTAGTGTCCGCACTATGCTCGCGATCTTCCGACGACACACCTTCCTGATTGCAACGCCTTCCTCAACTTCGGTTCTATGTCCGATTAATCTGATCAGGCTGCAGGCGTACCAGGAACGGCGGGCGTTCAGTAATACTCAGTATCATTGACGCGCTCGGGCGAGGCGCCTGTACGGTGCAATGTGTGCATCACTCCAGCGCCCCGTGTGTGGCTTCGGCCGGTGGGTCACACTCCCCATTAACGGTGACCTCCGACAGACCTCTCATTGAGCAGAGTGGAAGTCATATAGTTCCGTCAGGATATGCCACGCTGAAGGCCTGATCTCCCAGTATGTCGCCTCGTCACATCCCTCCCAGGAGCCAGGGGCTTGTCCTCGAACGGGCAGAAGGGGTGAGGCAGCACCTGGCGCTCGACGTTCGCTGAACTTTGTCGCTGGCGAGTGCGCCTCTTCGTAATTCCGCGCTGGTCACCGAAGGTTGGTCTCTGCGCTAGACCATAACAAGGGTCCCCTTCAAACTTTGTGATCACATATTCCTGGGATGCCCCTCCTCCACATTCCATGTCGCCCTTCTGGTCTTTCTGTTCGCTTTGCTGCACCGCAAGGAACCCGCGTTGAGGGTCCTCACATCATCCTAATTCTATCATCGCAGCAGCGCTCGACCTTTCTGGTGTATCATGACCCTGCGGATTATACGTATGTGTCTTCTCCGGATCGTCTTCATCGTTCCGTCGACTCACTTCTATACGCCAATCACACATCTCATAGTGTATGGGTAGGCGAGACCGATTGTTAGGACTAGTGTTCAATGATGTATCAGTTCTATGCCCGACGGTCTACTGTTTCCCCGGACCATGCCATTTGTCACCGTCACCGATGTCTCTAATCTGGATATCTCAGCTGCAACGCCCGCGCCGTCTGTACGGACCCGGCTCTAACGCTCTCACTAGCGTCAGGTACGTAACGCCGCATTTGTCAGGTGTGCTAGAAGAACCCTCACCCAGCGTCATCGCGGGTTCTCGGACAAGCGCTCCTCAAAGCCGTTCTCACCGGCGCGCCTCCGGTATGTGCACTTGTGCTGCATTCAGTGTGTCAAACGCGGGATTGTTTCGCCCTCACCGCGTGTGCAGGCAACGAGTAGAGCTGAGACAGATGAATTCGCTGCGGTGTCCTGGGCGTCGGATGCGTCGCAGGACAACGTGCCCGCCGTGGCGACTCCGCGGCGTTAGGGGCGAGAGAGGTGTTAGAACATGGATGGTGGGTGCCCGTCGAGATGTTCATACTGCGAGCGAAGGGAAGACAATGTCAGCCGCAGCCACACCAGACAGATCAGACATGATGGGGCGCGGTGTCTGAAGATAAGTTTCTCCGCTCCGCGAACCATCGGGTCCTGAGGGGCGATGTGTAGAATTGGGGATGCACTTACGGGAGCATCACCCACGGACGATGGAGAATTGCCACTCGGATGCGCTTGCTATGCATTGCAGGCGCCCACGGTCATGTTCCCCGCTTTCATAGGATAAGCTTATTCTAACTGTGAACCTGTCCCTGCAGAAGTGGTTAATATTAGGCGTGACTCCGTGAGAGGGCGGCAATGGGCGCACGAAGAATCGGTTCCCGAATATCCATCATGTCCCAGGGACCATCGGTCATCATGTAGCCTTATGGTTTATGACAGAAGACAGTGGAAGGGAGCTGTTTGAATTGCTATCACCCTGGCAGTTCCAGAAAGCCGAGATGTTTTCCACATCCTCTAGGCGTTCGGTGGCGTAGGTCTTCCCTCGCAGTCTTTTCCAGCCCCTCGGGATCGATTCGCGAAGCTTGTCGGACCGTAATTCCTCGTTGCAGGGGCCAATTCTATGACGCAGATATGGTGCCCTCTGAGCAGGTACACCTTTGCATCTAGTGTGCTCGCTCATGACGTGGTGTCAGCACTTGCGAGACGAGCCGCGGTGTCAACAGTCAAGTAGCTGTGGCAGATCGTATAGGTATCTAACACATGTACCTGATCACACTTTTATCGACTCAATGTGCTACACTCCGCAGGCGCGCACCGTGTCAGCGTTGCATGTAGCAGCTTCAGATTGACACCTAAGCGGTAGTGTGTGTGGCATGTTATCACGCTTCCATGAGCGATCTGCGGCAGTTAAGCACTTGAGTCACCTACCAACCGCCTCTGTGATATAACTGTGCGGTTCATCTGCAGGTTCGAGCGTCACATTAACGATGCATGCGCGTTTTCATTGGCATAACTTACGAGGATGCCGGTACCGGAATCGGCGTCACGCCCCTTGGGTCGTTCGTTGGGCGGTATACAGGTGGATGTACTGCCATATGTTGAGACATGTGTTATATTCGATCCCATGCAACCGCCACATCCGTGCGGCACTCATGAGGATAGCTATCAAATTCAGAGATCAGCAAGTACCGCCGGGATGCTCACACACGGACGGCCTTTGTTACAAGGTTCGACTTCTTGTGTGATGGGGCACAAGCTGGACGAAATAAGACACCACCCCTGAGGAGAGTCGGTCCGCCGAACACTCGCAGATCGTCCTAAGTCGCGCCTAACTTCCATTGTAAAGAATGAGTGGGGGAGGGGACGTGCCTCATGTGCTTGAAAACGGACAGGACATTGGTATCTATGTCCCAAGCTCAAGCTCAGGCTGCAGGACGCTCCATCGGCATCGAGGCCTAGAGGCCGTCGAGCGTGAGTTCACGTTGAGCAGCTTCACATGTCTCTTCAGGGATACGGCACGAGTACCGGACGGGCTTGGTAAGGAGAATGCGAAAGTGGTGATTCGCTGGATATCCTTGGACCCTTGTGAGCGTTCTAAGGCTCAGAATCTCCTGTACGGCCTCCACACGGCGCACCTATCGCCGCAGTGTGTCTAGTCCAAGTAATATCCAGCAACCACACCATCACCTTGGAGCAGCGTTCAGCCAGGTCCGGCATGTCGGTGGTAGGGAAGAGCGCACGCCATATGCCATCAAGAGTCGGGTAGGCAAGCTTCTCACCGACCATATACACCCTACATTGTGCTGCGTGTTAACAAGCGAGCCTAAAGCTCTCGACCCATCGCTTCCATTTGATCTCGCATGCATGCCACCAGCCGCAAGGCTGCGTCTGCACTCTTCTCGAGTGTTTCTCGAAGACGAAGACATGAACCGTGTCATACCCACGCGCTTTTTAGACGGTCGTATCCCGATGAATTACTTCACAGACTCGAACACTCGAGGGTTGGGAACTCGTACCTGCACGTAGCCTCAAACCCCAGCCGTCTGAGTGCACTCAGCATGATTTTTGATGGATCAAGTCCAGGCATACCGGACGCCAGACCGCCGGCCATACCGCTTTCCATAGTATGCAGGAGGGCCAGCCACTCGCTGGAGTTTCCAAGACCATGGCGGCTAGGCAGCAAGTGATGTGACATCCATACCAGTGCATAGTGACATAGAGCGACCCGATCACGGACCTCTTGGCGGACACTTGCGTGCGTGAACCTGAGTCGTGTTCGCCAGCGACCGATTCACCGCGCTGACGCTGTGTCGAGGCAACACAAAGTTCGTCGGCTCGGAGCATACCCGCTTCTGAACCTTGTCGACGTCCGAGCGCGAGGGGGGGATTTAGCTGAACATCGTCTGCCATTACATTGAAATTCGTGCGAAGACAGATGGGGAGCGTGACGCGCGGTGATGCCATGAGTTTGACGCATTTTACCAGTCACTTGTTCGAGCGAGTTTACGGACGAGAAGTTGACGTACTTGTGGCAGATTTTACCAGTCACTTGTTCGATCGAGTTTACGGACGAGAGGTTGACGTACTTGTGGCAAAGGTATGCCGACGCCTCGTCAACCGCGGGGTAAGAAGCATGCTGAAGTTCTCTGACGCTTGCCACGTCCAAAATGACAAGAGAGGTGTATGGTTGTACATGCTGACCCGTCATAAGACCCAAAGAGGCTGTTACGCGACCTGGGAAATGGGATCATGTGTCTTGGCTCAGGCGGGAGGAAGTGGCAGGAAGACTGCTGCGTCTGTCAGCACTCAGTAATGGATTGTACTTTGATGACGCACAGGATGTATTGTGTCAACGCCGACATGGAACACGGTGTCATCAAGCAGAACACACCATAACCCGGCCTCATATCACCGCAATCACACTAACGGGAAGCCTGAGCAACCATGCAAGAACTTGTCTCTGTCTCTTTCCTCTTCTTTCTTTGGTTCCCCTCCAATCCCAACCGCTCAGAGCGGAGATCTTGGCCTCTGGACCGTTTGCGTTCGTCAAGAGACATCTTACGTGAAGATGGGACAGGCTCGTCTACTCCGGCAGGCTTCATGAAGTCGGTAGGGGAAAGTATGGGAACAGAGTCTCGACGCTGTTGCTGCAAGGATACCGGAGGGCGAACCGAGACGTCCTCCCTGATCAGCATCTGGACTGTCTTTGTCCGAGGTTTTTTCTCGTCCCTACGTGTCGAGAGGGGGCCTTTGAATCCGGAGATCGATGTAGGGCGTCTCTCGAATCTCGAGCGAGCTTTGTCGTCTGTATAAGGGAGGCCAGCACTAGGCTTCTCGTCCGCCTCTTGGTCCAACTCTTGCCACTGGCCCGCCTTGCTTTCTTCCATTTTCAATGTTGTCTAGAAATCGTGTGAGAATCTCTGGGGAGATAATTGGGCAACACAATGGAATGCTTACCTCTCCCGATATAACCTCCTTGCCGTGAGCATTGAACGTGCGGCGACCCCTTGGTCCGCTATTGAGATGCGAGCCTGAGGAAGACCCTTCTCCGACGTCCGACTGAAGGATGAACGGCAAGTACGAGGCCTCATGCTGAACCTCCGCACTATCGTGGATTGTCAATCACGCCCGTACCATCGTCGTTGAGAAGATTTGAACAAAGCTCACTTCGAGCTTGAAGGCGAGCCAATCCCCCACACATCTCTTACATCCTGGGATATCGACCATTCCGCGTCGTCTCTGATCTTTGCTTGTTCTGCTTCTACCTGTGCTTGCTGCTTCGCTCGCTGAGCGTTTTGCATGAACCGCAGGCTCAGCGTGCCATTGCTGATAGTTTTGCCAGACATGTCGTCTAGCTATGCCCAGTGGGAAGAGGAGCAGTAGAAGTCAATAGTCTCTTCCGAGCGTTCCTGGATGTGATGGTGGTTTGAGAGCAAGCAGACTGTTAAGGGACATGATGATTGCCTCCCGCCGGTTCGAACATACGTAAACATTACATCGCGCTTTACCCACTTGGCCATAGAGCCTGTGACAGAATAACACGTCACGCGTCAGTCACCGTGACTTGACGCGTCGCGCTCACTGACTGACACCTGAGGCTTGCCACCGAACTACCATATTCCCCTCCTCCGTCCCCTCATCCATATTCTACTCTCTGACAAGTCGCCTACAGGATGTCTATAGTAACAATAAGGGTGAGTAAAGGAAGCTATATGTATCACTGCAATATTCATCCTTGGGAACCAGAATGTTGAATTTCTCAACAATCCCGCACGTTTCCTTGATCCATACCACTTCCGTGTTACCTTTGAGTGTATAGCACCACTACCCGAAGGTACGCCACCTACTTGGCTTATACGACAGCTTTGACCCACCACGACTACTTACTTTTAGACCTTGAATGGAGACTGATATACGTCTCCTCTCCGGGGAACGAGGAGCTGGACCAAGAGCTTGATGATTGCCTAGTTGGTCCTGTCCCGGCTGGTGTCAACGCATTCGAATTTGAAGGCTCTGCACCCAATCCTTCCAAGATACCTCCAGAAGACGTCCTAGGTGTTGCTGCACTCATTCTCACCGGCTCCTACAAGGACCAGGAGTTCGTCCGTGTCGGATACTATCAAAATACCGAATATGACAACGAGGAGATGAAGGAAGCACTGCCCGAGCCCATCCGCTTTGACAGGCTAGTGAGAGATATCAATACGAAGCCGAGGGTGACGAGATTCCAGATTAAATGGTGAGTGGTGCTGTGTCGCCAACTCATGAGGGTCACGGCTTGACACTTTTTTGACCATGACAGGGACATTGTTCCTCCCCAGGCTGGGACGGCGGTGGCCGCTGGGGCGGCTAATTCCGCCGCAGTCCCGTCAGCGGATGACATTGGTGATGAAGATCCTTCGGTAAATGGCAAGCTTACATGATAACCCTTGAGCATGGACTCTCGTACCGTTCCTCGTCTGTAATCAAGCTATAGTATCGCTATCTGTGTTGTGTTGTAGCTCATACTAGTATCAGGAACAATGCATCCTTCCATCGTGTGCGCAATCTCGACGTGAGTTGAAGGTCAAAAGAGATTATTTCCTTCAACCCCTTGAGCAACCTGAATGCTTGGGGTTGTATCATGCCTCTTCGTTTTCTTTCGCAGCCCAGCTCTTCATCATCCTAGATCATCCCGCGCCCCAAAAGAGCCTGGGTGGTCCAGACTCTACAGCGGCGTCGCTGCACAGCAATAGAGTAAATACCACCGCCGACTACATATTCAATGTGCACCCCAAGCTCGACTCTACACATGTTCTTGGAGCTGCAAGCGCACCACCGCTTGTGTTCTTCAGTCACACTACTTATCCGCATCACGACTGCCGACGTGAAATGTGATACTCCCGATATCACCTTCGGGTGAACATATGCCAGGCACGCGTTCTCTCCCTTTCTTGTAGCCGTATAGACCAATTCTTCTAGTCTCATACTAAGACTGTCCCCTCACATGTTCGCGTGCGAGGGGTTTGAGTTGAACCTACCATCTCTCCAGTCTTTGACTATAGTCTATAATCGGGCCGAATGAAGACGCGACATGCAATACCCGCTTTTACGGACTAGGAAATGCTGGGTGGATTAGGCCAAAGATATATACAGTCATGACAAATTTTCGGAAGTTTCGAATTCTGAGTATGGAACATAAATGTATATCCTGACTCAGTCTCCAACTCATAGATGTCACGATACCCGAGCCAGGAAGTTGTTGTGTATGTACATTGAAAGGGTTCTTCAAGATCCATAATCTCTCCATGTATTTTCCAAAGACATGGAGAGTACATGGCAATGAACCTTGTCAATGTACACCGTTTCCTGGCTGGCAACTTATAACTGGCAATTATGAGTGGTAATACCAGGTCGTCAAGTAAGTAATGCTGTTATGTTCCATACCTCAGAAGCTTCTGTTCAATCTGTGACGACTGTATAGGATTTTTTTCCCACTGTTTCCTAGCCCGTTCAAATTGGGTATTGAACATCGTGGAATTCCAACTCCCATCTGTACATTCGTTCTTATCAGAGCCACGAATGGTTCCCCACTGGACTGCAGCTCATGTCGCCACATCTGTCTCCTGCAGTCCGTGTACTGAGGAACATGTCTTTGTTCTCGATGCCCATAAAACATCTCAACTATTGTCTAGGGAACGCAACAGAGCAAGCTTATTGTTATCGGCAGCCATGAAGGTAAGGATCATCGATTCATCTCGTCTGTTGTAGTTCCAGGCGCCCAGAATTGACTACTGTACTGATGTTTTGCGCCCATGGGCTCCAGCGCATCAGCGCCGGACAAGGGACACGGAATAACGCTGCATACTCGGGCGGCCACCACGAAGCGTAGGCCCATGCGGAAGCCATACATAAATGCGGATACCTATGGGTGATCGTGCGGGTTGGAATTCTGCCCGCCATTCGTCCCCCCATCCCGCCAGCCAGTGATCTCACTCCGCCAGGTTCTCGCTATGTCCTCGCACACAGTTATAATCGACGATACCGATCCTAGGGTTGAGTACACGAGAATTGAGCTGGGGCCAGCTCGCGGGAGAGGTTTCACGCCCCTTATAAATCAACCAGAGGACGCAAATGCGGGCCCGATATACAATGGAACGTTGGCTCGGTCGGACGTGTTCAGTGTCAGCGCTATCCTGACCTTTACAGGTGTGTACTACGCGCAGCAGTCAATGGTTCGTACTTACGTCGGGAGATGTCGCGAATGTATAGGTACCAAGGTCTCCGTGTTCGGGTCCCTCCGGCCAGTTACTGTACCTGGGGTTACTTTACCGCAGTCGGCATACAGCATACCAGACTTCGACTACGGAGGGATTTTATCAATGAAGCCGTATAATGCTCCTAATGTCACGTCTCCGAAGAATAATGTCAACTTCTTCACGTCAGATCCACTCCCGCTCCGCGTCCACACCCTTATTATCAACATCACGAATGCCGATCCTAGTGCCCCTTTCTTCTTGGACTACTTTGCGATCGAGGTTCCTGGTCCGGCTCCGTCGTCGACTTCGGTATCAAGCACCCTGACTACCCCGACTGCCAGTGTTGAAGGTAATGCTCCTACGAAAGCGTCCCTGTGATCATCTCCTTCGACCCGTGGTTGTTGTTCCACTCCGCGGGGGCAGGGTTCGCCGTCGTAGTCGTTGCGAATGATGTCTGATTCGCCCCTGTTTCAGACTCAACAACATCTACCGCCCCCTCCACCACCACCGTCAGCGCATCGACATCGTCAACACCCTCATCATCGTCATCATCAACCTCTTCTTCTTCTTCACAAAGTAGTAACCCCACAAACTCTGCTGCTGCGGCCATCGTGGGTGGGTCGTCATCCTCCCCAGTCGGCGCCATCGTGGGCGGAACAGTTGGTGGTGTTCTGCTCTTAGCTGCAGTCATCTTCGCTTTCTTCTTTTACCTTCGGAGGCGACGTGGACGTGAGAATCTCGAGGGCTACGACTATGGAGAGGGCAAGGTGGCTCATGACGGTGAGTGAAGTCTCATGCGTGAGCGTACCGTACACCTCATTCTGACGTGCCATGTGAAGGTTCAGAACCCCAAATCACACCCTTCGTCGATCCTTCTCAGGGGATCGGGGTCGCACAAACTGGAGGCAATGGGATGATGTTCATCCCTGGCCGACCGGGACCTACGGACTCTTCAACTTCACCCACTAACTTGAAGTCGCCCGCAATGTCTCTTCCACCACCCATACCAGCTCCGACTCCGACTTCAGCCCCAGCACCACCGCCAGTGGAACCGTACGCAAGCAATAGCGCCGCGTCGCCCATTGGGGACAACAAGCGCGCCATGGCTACTATGTTCGCATCCAGCCCTGAAGATGCCCCCACGGGGACTCCGTCGGCGCAGCCTCATGTCGAGCCCACGAATTCTCGGGCTGGAAATGGCGGGCAGGAGGATTCTCCGCCGGTTTACTCTCGATGAACCCGGAGTAAAGGACGCTCCGAGAAATGCTCCTCTTGAGGGACGTTAGCGTCACTGTAGCAGCATGAGCTGCCGTATTGTTGACCCCTTCAGTTAGTGCCAGTCGATTTGAGTTGGAACTGCTTTTACATTCACGACCAGTCTTTGTATTCTTGGGGGGTCTAGGATTCATTGCGATTCTTTGTTTTCAATGGTTCATCAGGCTCCCATAGTTATTGTACAGCTATTTACAAAACGATAGTCACTCCTTGCAAACGCTCAGAGAGTGTTGGCCCACACACGATACCTTAGACTCACTTATCTGCTATTGACTACAGCAAACGCTGTTTCCAATATTGTCCAATGGAAGGACGCTCGAAGTGAATCGACCATTCGATAGAGCCCTTTCTGAACAAGCATTTCTGGCGAGGCACCAAGTTGAAGTATCGTTTTGATCATTGCTGCAGCTGCAATGCACTTTATAGGGCGTTAAGTTGATCAGCGATGTCTGGTCTCATCCTGTCTCATCTGGTGCGCCCAATTGCAATTTCAGCCATGATATTAATATGGCAAGGCATCAAATCCGAGCGCTAGTGCTCAGATTCTTGGCGACTTTCAGGCACCATAGCCACGTTGTCAATCATAGAAAGGGTGACATTAGGGAATATCGAGCAGGTTGACCACCATCGTCTCGAACGCTACCACAGAGATTGATCGTACAAAGCGTCAAACAGGAGCTGCGACTCGAGATGGCTATCTTGCGGACTGCTGCAGGTATGCATCCGCCCACTTGTCTCCATCTTAGGCTCGCTTGGTTGGGTTGAGAAGATTGTGATACTTGCAATTCAATGATGTTACTAACGTGGGCAGAGTGGCCGCACAATGCTGCTATGTCCCTGACACTGTCTTCTAATCTTCATACTGATCTGCTCACCCAAGTTCAGAACCCCGACCTACAACGAAGCCGGAGCCTCTCGCAAACGCTCCTCTGATTTTTCTGTTCACCACCTGTACTTTGTGCGCCATGTTTATATTGTGGCGCCGTGCGTCCCAGATCAGAACAGTTGTCGCCCACCAGTGCGTTGTTACACCTGACAAGCACAGTTGCACCTGGCTTAGAGGTCTTCCCTTAGATTGACAACATGGAATGATGGGGAAGGTCGCATCCGTCTGTCTACGGATGACGGGCCTTCTGCTCGTGAATTTCTGGATGATGACTACGACGAAGATAACGAGAGGCTCGGAGACGATGAGCCGTTGGCCGTTACCGCAGAACGCCTGCGGACAGCCGCGTCTCCGCAGGGAAACGAAGGATCAGCATCTGTGGCAGAACCCATTGTACTCTTCGAAGCGGAGACGGAGGAGGCCCCGACACCACCACCCAAGTCTTGATAGAACTTTTGTAGGGTGCGCAAGTGACGCATTCACGAGGTTGCGTTTCTTGTCTGCTGACTTGAAGCGTTATTATTAGACTTTATTCTAAAGACCTTAGTGCCTGTCATGTGTGGCGCTTGGCTCTGATATTCCTGTTCTACATAATAAGAACATCGCTGGTGATGCATCCAGTTATCGAGGGCGCACTCTTCGGGACCGTACCCTGCAGTCAGTGCTTTGCTCTCTTCGGGTCTGGCGGTCACTGTCAGCTTGCATCACAGCATGCCGAGCCTTATGCAGATCCTTGCGCTAACGGTTTCCCACTCGAGATGGTGTACGCTCGTCGTCGCTCGCTGGTGTTCTACTCTGCTCAGGCACTTCCTCGCTTCGTAAGCGATCCAATGGACTTAATACCCGTGAGCAGACCCCTCCCGAACCGTCGCTGCTCAACTCGCTGAAAATAACTGCTTCGTGAGCGGCGACAGTGCTCAGTGTTGCGGGCCGTGATGTTCTCAATGATCAGGTGATGTCTTCGTTTTCTCGGACCGTCGGGGATCAACACCCTCCACCGGCGCTTCACCGGCCGTCGATACTAGCACTGAGCAGCATTCAACATATACGGTACGTAACGGTACCCGTGCGCACTTTCCGATAATCTCCCGCCGCGGCCTCGCTGTTATTGTATGGTCACAAGGGTCGACTGCTACCTGATATCCTCGGACTCCCACTTCCATGGATGCATTCGAGGGGCATAAATATCAGAAGTCATAAAACAACTTGAGGATGTACTCTTCGCTGCCCCACATCAGCATGGCTTTCTGTGTCTTTGCCAGCATCCTCTTGCTGGCTTTCTCGCCAGCCGTACTCGCGATTGGACAAGAGACTTGCGTCGCGTTCGAGTCCTCGTCATCAGCCTTCGCAGTCGTCAATAGAGGCAAAGCAGCACCTATTCTGCTCTCTCCTGACGAATGGCCCGGCGTGCAACGCGCAGCGCTGGACTTCGCGTCGGATATTCAGCAGGTTACTGGAGTGAAGCCCACACTTAAGAACATCACATCGACAGCCTCGTCGTTTTCTTCTCTGGGCTCCACAACCATCATCGTCGGTACGCTCGGAAAATCATCGCTCATAGAAGAGGTCGTGAATCGGACGAAGTTGGACGTATCGTCGATTGAGGGTCAATTGGAAGCATTTATTGCTAGGGAGGTGGCGAACCCATTGCCTGGCATCAAGAATGCGTATGTGATGATTGGCTCTGACAAGCGTGGGACAATTTTCGCGCTGTATGACCACTCTGAACAGTTCGGTGTGTATTGTGTGTTCCTCGCGCAAGTGCTTCTCGTGCTGATCATGCGGTGTAGGTGTATCTCCCTGGTACTGGTGAGCATGTCTGATTGATCAGTGTGGAAGATCACTTTCTCAAGTGTATGCGTTCGATAGGTGGGCAGATGTTCCAACAACGAAGCACAATCAGCTCTTTGTCACCTCATCTGGGTGTTCGCATGGTTCCCCGACCGTTAAGTACCGCGGAATCTTCTTCAACGATGAACAGCCCGCACTCCAAAACTGGGCGATGGAAAAGTTCACCAATGGTACCGGAGCGCCGTTGACAGAATCTCCGTTCAACCACTTCTTCTACACCAAAGTGTATGCGCATGTTCCCATCGCTTTCTCACCCATGCCACCTGACGACGCATTCTCAGGTTCGAGCTCATCCTGCGTATGAAAGGCAACTATCTATGGCCAGGTGGGTTGCATTTATGCTTGTTGCACTGAGCGACCCCTTATTGGCATCCCGGAACGTACTTTCAGCACAATGGAGCAGGTACGTGTTGAACCTTTCCCGCGTGACCGCATACCGTTTGCGCTTAGCCGGATTCCCATAGCGCATTTGGATCCGACGACTCACAAAATCAACCTCTCGCGGACTGGTTCGGAATTGTAATGGGTACCAGCCACGAGGAGCCGATGATGCGCTCGGTACCGGTTGAGTGGAATATTTTTGGAGAGGGCGCATGGGACTATGGGACGAATCAGCAAAACGTGTACGACTTCTGGAGAGCGGGCGTCGAGCGCGCCAGGCCCTATGAGGGGGTGTACACGATTGGGATGCGTGGAAATGGTGAGCACGCCTTGTGTTTCTTTCGCTGTTAGAACGGCAGCAACTGATCAAGAACCCGGGCTGTAGGCGACTGTGGGTGATCGTTTCCTGCACTGGCACTGGTTTCCAAGTCCTAATATTGCTGTTGCGCAGTACCGCTTTCTGAAGGGCAAAATATCGATCTTCTGGAGAAGATTGTCGCAGACCAGCGTCACCTTCTAATGGACGTGTTCAACACAACCAATGTGACAACCATTCCCCAAGTCTGGACTCTATGTAAGTCGTTCTGACACTTCCTTTGCTAGAAACACGCTGCTTGACAGACTTTACCGGCTCAGACAAGGAAGTGGAAGGCTACTACGACGATGGCATGCGAGTTCCAGACGATGTTATTCTTCTGTGGTCCGACGACAAGTACGTGCCAATGCGTAACGTGTCATCACGAATCGAGGCTGAATGTTCTTCGTAGCTGGGGTAATGTGCGCAGATATCCAATCGTGAGCGAACGCAATCGGACGGGGGGAGCTGGTGTCTACTACCATGTGAGTCTGCCTTCCCGATGTTGTCGAACGCCCATTTATCTCATTACCAGGTCGACTATGTTGGCGATCCCAGGGACTACAAGTGGATTACCGTGAGTTCGTTTCAGCGCGCCCCTCGTTACCGCTGCTAAAGTTGTTTCATACGCCTGATAGAGCAGCCAGATCGAAAAGGCATATATTGGTCTCGCACGCCGTAAGAACCTGTCTGACACTATTTCTATCAGACATTTGAACAGTTGTCCACTGCCGTTGCACGGGACGCTACCAGCATTTGGATTCTAAACGTCGGCGACATGAAACCATACGAAATGCACACGGAATTTTTCCTCACCCTCGGCTGGGACGCCTCAAAATGGACACCCTCAACTCTCCATACTTACGTTATTAGCTGGGCACAGCGTGAGTTTGACTTGTCTGCATCCGACGCGGCGGAGGTTGCTGGCATCATCGCGAACGTCACACGCCACAACGCGAGACGTAAGCCAGAATTGTGGGATGCGACAACATACAGTCTGACCAACTACCGAGAGTGCGTCTTAGAAATTCGCCGTGACGGTGGCTATCTCGTGCTAATACTAGTCTTGTAGGGCGGATAACGTGTTGGCTATGCTGCAGAGCATGAACGCTGCCTCGACTCGCATCTACAACTCTTTGTCTTCAGCGACCAAGCCGGCGTTCTACCAGCTCGTACATCACCCTGTCCAGGCGACCCTCACGCTTGCGAATATGTGGATCTCCGCCGGCATCAACAACCTCCGAGCGTCGCAGGCTCGTCTCAGTGCGAACAACTTCATGGACCAAGTGTTGCAGCTATTTGATCAAGACTATGCCATCGAGGTAAACTATCATAGCATCTTGAACGGTGAGCTCCCTTCCTTCCTCTACTTGGTGTAACGTACTAAATCTGACTCATTACGCAGGAAAATGGCAAGCAGACGATGCTAACGAGACATCGCTCTGTGCAGAGTCGAACTAACGATCGATTTTTAGGGACCACATAATGGATCAAACTCACGTCATGTACCAATACTGGCAGCAACCCATGGCCAACACGTATGCCTATACTTTGGGCCTCATGTTGGAATTTTCTGACCTTTGTATAGGATGCCGTTTGTGACCAAGGTGCAACCGAAGAAGCAGGCCCTCGCTGGTGCTATGAGAATCATCATCGAAGGTAGCTCAGGTGCATGGTGAGTGCAGCGTGAACAGTTTGGAACTCGGTAATGAGGGTACACTGTACAGGCCGGGAGACAACATGAACAATTGCGCACAAGGGTATGGTTGCCCAAACCCGTCAATGACCATCGATCCATTCGTGCCTGTTGGAAACCGCTTCGTCGATGTCGCAGCAGGCGGTCCAACTCCATTCACGTTCACCGTGACAAGCAACGCGTCTTGGCTGAATATCTCGCCCGCCAAGGGCTCTATTTCCCCTAGCTCTCCCGAACAACGAGTATTCCTCAGTGTCGATTGGAGTAAGGTCACGGGCATTCAGAGCACAGTGATTCACTTTGCGGCAAATGTGGATAACCAGCCGCCAATGTCGGTTTCAGTGACCTTCACTGCCAACCACACCATCATTCCAAGTGGCTTCTCAGGTACGCTGCATGCTTGTGTCGGAGTTAGTAACCTAAAATTGAACGCTGTTTGGCAGGTTTCGTGGAGGGAGATGGAACTGTGTCTATTGAGGCCGCCCATGCATCCCGAAACACGACTGTTCAGGGCCTAACTTGGACCGAGATACCTGGCCTTGGTAAGACGCTGTCTGGTGTGACGCCATGGCCCCGCGGCGGCAATGAGCTGAATTTCACTGCCGGCAATGGTCCTAGCATGTGCGCCTTTCCCCACCTTGCCGGACGATGTCACTCACGGTGTGCCACAGCGAGTATGACTTCTTCCTGTTCAATACTATGGGGCAGGGCGGAAACGTCACAATCACGACAATGATGTCCCCATCGCTGAATGGCCTTGGGGACGACCGCCCGCTCGGGATAGCACTGCAGATTGACGACGGGCAGTCGCAGACGAGCCACTTCGTCCCTCGGGCGACACCAGGGAACCTCCCTAGCGCATGGGCGGGGGTGAACGGGTGGGTGGCGAAAAGCATAATTGAAGTGCCGATGGTGTTTCCGGTGCAACCGGGCGCACACACCCTCAAGGTACGTGAAGGTTGAGTGGCGACCACGGTGATACGGGGGTGGATGCTGACCCCGTGATGGCTCTCAGGTATGGATGATTGAGCCCGCAGTTGTGGTGCAAAAGATTGTTATTGGTGCGTGTCAGAGATATATTGGTAGTCGTTTGACCATGCTGAGCTGCCTCTGCAGATACGGGTGGTGTGCGGCCGAGTTACCTGGGCCCCCCTGAAAGCATCCACGTGTAAAATAGTGAGGACATGTGTATCATACTTTTTCTCATGAGCACTCTTCGCCAATCCCCGATATCTCGGGTGTAGCAGGAACAAGCCGACAGATCAATAGAAAGAAGGTTAGTTGTGAGGATGAGCGCCCATGTCCGAAAACGCATAGACGCCATGTAGACGCCAAGTTCCGGCCTCCCGACCCCCCCAAAAGGAACATTGTGGCGGATCATACATATAAGACCGACTCCCACCGTCGGCTCGAATTACTCTTGACCACTGACCACCATCTACCATAGTACTGCCCTAGAACACAAAACAACTTATACGACACGCTTGTTTACATACTATGGCCCCTGCTGCTATCTCACAGAACCCCGCTAGCTCAGCGAAGATCGAATCCGCGAAGAGCATGCAGAAGGCTGCTCTCGGGAATGGGCGCGCACCTGTCCGTATATCATCCGCTGAGGTGATTCAATTGGAGCACGAATATGGGGCACACAAGTAAGTCCTGCTGTCAATTATCACGTTTGGGGTCGTCCGTACTTTGAGTCGCCGTTACCACCCACAACGCACGAGACAGAGAACAACATCGGCAATGCTTTACTCGCAGAATTAGGGCTTCGCCTGTGGTGTTCTCTGTCCTCGTTCACGTACTCACCACTCCTCTTCCTGTCCCACAGCTATTATACGAAGTCCTGCGTATGATGGCATTGGCGTACGTTCGCATGCTCAAGACGCGTGGAAGGGACGGAAGAATGCATCTACTCCGCCTTGTTCCTTCGTATTCCTGTGGCGTAGCACAAATGCTGACGTCATGTGTACATTAGCTACCATCCGCTTCCCGTAGTCTTTGAATCTGCGAAGGGTGCCAAGTGAGTAACTTGTGCTGTTGGTTCTTACCACGTACTCACTTACTCGGGTACCAGAGTTTGGGACCCGGAAGGCAAGGAATACATCGACATGCTTTCCGCTTACTCGTAAGTCGTCTCACCCGTATCGCATCTTTCCGACTTCATATTGAAGGTTTTTCGCGTAGTGCTGTGAATCAGGTGAGCATACTCCTTTTCTTGTGTTATGTGAGAACGCCCTCTACATCGCACACCTTCCGGATTTCTATCGCCGGGTGGAATATGACGCATCTGTCCGCACGCAGGCACGGTCGTCCAATCACATCGGGAATGTGTTATGCTGAACCAATGGCTTACATCTCATCATACACAATACTCGCATCATGTTTCGGCAGTCCAGAATGCAGCTTGTGTGTGCCTCTCTGTCGCCACACCGGACGTCCGCGGACACCATCCGGGGGGATTTGCCACTGAGGACTGCTTGCCGGCCTTAGCATGTATTCTCCCAAATGAGTCGAGCACGGTTGGACTTTCGTACAACAGGTTTGGTCTCCTCGGATCGAGCGAGCTTCGATATGGTCAGCTACCCTCGGATCTCCATCCTCGCTTTGGTGTGAAAGGCGCACCATTGCGTAGGCTTACTGCCATGAATGTAGTACGAATGTTCTTCGGCACGATGATGAATGTCCGATGACATCAGATGCGGAGGCAATCATTGTTCAACTATTCTCATGGTTTGGGTTGCGGGTGGTCACCAAGCGGATTGAACGATTACTATTACTGCGTTCGAGCAACCTTGCACCTTCCTCGAGTGTTCATCCAAGTCATCCGGTTGTGCGCTGTACTAATCATAGCTGGGTTTAGGGTCATTGCCATCCTAGGATCGTCGGTACACTAGTTGAGCAAGCACAGAAGCTCACGCTGTCCTCACGAGCATTCTACAATTCTGTCTTTGGCCGATTTGCTCAAAAGGTCACAGAAATGTTTGGATATGATATGGTTCTCCCTATGAATACTGGAGCAGAGGCCGTCGAGACCGCCCTCAAGCTGGCGCGTAAGTGGGCGTACGAGAAGAAGGGTGTGGCCGATGGGCAAGCTGTGATTTTTAGCGCCGCGGGCAACTTTCATGGGAGAACTCTTGGTGTCATTAGGTGTGTGGTCTTCTAATCTAATTTTCTGGCAAGCTCGCCTCGATCAAGCTTTTGCGTTTAACTGATGATCTATCACATTGCACGTGTGCATCATGGCATGGAATCTATTCGCGTGCGGGTGTGCCTCGTGGATACAGCATGAGCACTGACCCGGAGAGTCGCGGAGGTTTTGGGCCCTACATGGACGCTGTTGGTCCAGAGTATGAAGATAATGGTGTGGTCAAGACCATTCGGTACGGGGAGATTTCGGACCTGGAGCGCGCGTTGGAACTGCATGGCAAGAACACGGCGGCCTTCTTGGTAGAGCCCATCCAGGGTGAAGCGGGGTATGTAGTCTACGTTTCTAGGCATTCCATGCCATGCACTGAGCATCCATCATTGCCTTAGCATCGTCGTGCCTCCTGAAGGCTACCTTGCCCGTGTTCATGAACTGTGCAAGAAGCATAACGTGCTGTTTATCTGTGATGAAATTCAGACTGTGAGTAATGAAAGCTAATACTATCCGACGGGAAGTACGGTGACGTTGACGTACAATTCAGGGTCTTTGCCGCACGGGCAAGCTGCTTTGCTGCGAGCACGATAATGTCCGCCCCGACGTTGTTCTACTCGGAAAAGCGCTCTCTGGCGGCGGTAAATAACAGTCAGATAGCCCTAACTGCAAAAGCTAACAACTCGTCACTTAGTTTATCCTGTCTCCGCGGTTTTGGCGGACCGGGATATAATGCTCTGCATCAGACCAGGAGAGCATGGAAGCACCTATGGCGGGTATGTCCGAAAGGAGCGTCTGAGCTTCGTTCCTGGTCATTAACCTCCCTTTTGTAGCAATCCCTTGGGATGTGCTGTAGCCATGACTGCCCTGGAAGTGTTGGTTGAGGAACAGTTGTCGCAGAGGGCAGAGCAGCTTGGCGAGAAATTCCGTTCGGCGATCCGTGCGATCAACTCTCCTTTGGTCAGGACTGTTCGCGGGCGCGGATTGCTCAACGCCGTCGTCATCGACCAAGACAGTAGCGCAAAAGGTCGTACAGCGTGGCAGTTGTGCCTTCTCCTCAAGAGCCGCGGGGTGCTCGCGAAGCCGACCCATGTAAACATGTATGTCTTCTCGTAAACACGATTGGAAGCATATAGTTCCGTGCTAAACCCATATATAGTATCCGTTTTGCCCCGCCCCTTGTCATTACAGAGGCCGATCTCATGAAGGCGGTCGATATTATCAAGTCGTCTCTGGAGGACCTGGACAAGGTGCGTGCGGTATTGTGCTGATAAGGCAGCAATGATGCTTATTCACCGCACTCCCGTCCTTCATGGAACATGATATTCCAGCTCAAAGACATTCCCGGGGAGGTCGAGAGCGAGAAAGGCCATCAGGACACGATTACGAACTGAACGAGAGCACGTGACTGTACATGGACACCTACATTGCTGCATTTCCTCGCAACCGCACAATATTTCTCCCCACTGTATCACTAGGATCGGCCGTCGATGAGACGTCCTAGTATTATGCATGTCACCATAGCGCTGATAATGCCCAAATTGTATACCACACCAGAAAATCGCTGCGCAGATCGTCGTGGAACCAAGGCGCCTCCTAACACGTTCAGCAATGATATCCTGCCCGAACAAACGAGGATGACATTACGGGAAAGTCCGTCATGGAGTAAGGGAGGCTGCTGCTGCTCCAGCTCGATCGGGCAGATCTAGGTCCTGCGCGTGCTATGTCTTCTACGGACGCTCCCGAACTGAAAACGAGGATACACACGAGGAGGGAGAACGTTGAAAGCTCGATCGTATTTAGCCATTGAGCTGCCCCTGCAGGTTAAGTAGCATAACTGCGGTCAAAGTAATGCTGATGCCAAAGCCCATGACAACAGGAGGGGGGTTAGGAGGGTCATCCGAAGTTGTCCGGAGACCTTGGCTTGCGGCGAGCTCTTCCCAACTCTGAGCAGGATGGACATGAGCATGAGTATCATTTTTTTATCGGACTGAGGCGCGAAGAGCCTCTTGTCTGTCGATAGTAGGCATGAGTGCTCGACGCATTGACTCCACGATCACGGCGCTCCGGCGCTGGTGTCGGACATTTATCTGTCACTCTGAGTGCTGGAGCACGTCGTCCGCACTATTGCCGACCACAGGGCAGCTTTTAGAGGCGGAAATCCTCCCGGTTGAGTGGGAATATCTATACAGGCTGGGCGCGGTAACCACACCGGTACTCTGAGACGCGCTGCTCGTGCGGGATTTGCACATCCAGGTTGATCCTGGACCCTTGACTAGAAGGTGGGGGTTCGCGCTCCGACCCGGAGGCTTTGATGATCGGGAAGAGAACAGTGAGCCCACATCAATCGACGGGTCGTTGACCGACCACTACAAGGCAGGGGTGGTGATCTTATATGTGATGACGCGCTATCCAGCTTGACTTGACAGATGCATGCCCCCGGTGCGAACACACTGAGTCGGTGGGCGGAAACGGCTGGGCTACCCGTTCTAACTTAAAGGCGCACCTGGCCAACAGCTCAGTCACTCTGTGTGCAAGTATCAACCAGTTCTGTTGCGGCGTGGTCGCATGTGCTTGCGTGAATCGCATCGAACTTTACCTGACCGATGGGTTTCCGGGTCGCCAAGATGCCGTCACTGTTCTGCGACGGAGTGCAGTGAGTTGCGAGTAGCCGACTTCTGGGGCCCCATGAAACAGATTGCCATCGCGGGGAATATTAAAGGGATATTAAATACCGGTAGACGGGGCGCTCGTTGCAAACACATATGATGAGGGGTCGACAGAGGAGCAATGGAAGAGGGATGGACAGACATCGGGTACGTCTTTCGCAGACGTTGCATATCCGCTACTACCATTCTTGGGCGTCTCCAGATGTGGGAACCAGAGAACGTGGTATTTAGCTTCGGAAGAAAGGTTCTTGCGCGAGACCAGGAGATTGGCATGCTCCGTGACACGCGCCCTCGTCGCCGTCTCTGCCCTCCACTCGACTTTACGCTCGAACCGCTAAGTATATCGTCAGTCCTCGGTCTGACGAAATGTGCACAATGATTTTGTCGATGAACGTCGACGCACCTGATGATTTCGCTGACAATAAGTGAGATGTGTCACTGAGCATTGTCACGACAGTCTAGTTTGTGCTGTTTCGAGTGAACCCAAGTAATTGTCGTCGATAGGAAGACGAATTCCTTGACGGATTCCCATATCAAAAGTCCAGAGCGTACTGGGCCCCATCCGCCTGTCAAAGCAACCATGTCGGCTTCATATTTTCGGGGCGGGCCTTGACGGTAGGCACCTCACCTTGCATTCACACTGCTTCCATATTCCACGCGTCATGAAACTACCAGTCCGAAGAAGGGGACTTCTTACCACTGACGGCACGCATCTTCGTTTCGAACCGCCTCTCAGCCGTAATTCGGACATGAAGCCCGCGGCCGGTACCACGGCGGAGGCTCTTGATCGCTTTAGGATTAGTATCATCCAACCCTTACTGCTCGACTCACACCCTCAAATCTGACCCCAGGTATGGCGCCTTCTTCTATTACTTATCCGCATTCGCCGTCTTCATTGGTTTGCGCAGCCGCTAACCGCCGAAGATCCTGAGCTCCTCACCTGGTGCGTTCGGACTTCGACCCTTTGTTCATGTATAGTCCAGCGCAAGTTCGCCGAGTCCCGACGCTGTCGGTGCGCCAAAACTGACATAGTGGCTCACGAACGTTATATAAGGAGGGGTCCCAGTCAAGATGACTCCAACTGACAACCCCATACTTCTTATCCTTTGTTCTCTTCTGTCGACTCCCTTCTAGCGGGGCACCATTCGTCATGAACTCGACTCCGGTACGTAAACCATCGGCTCCCGCTGATATCATGCAACTCACCCCTGATGACATACCAGAGTCAGTACGCTGTCAGCGGAAACAACTCCGAGGGTGAACGCGAGGGCGCAAAGCCGAAGGTGCCTCGCCGGACGCCTATGGCTTGCCAGTTCTGCAGAGGTATGTGCCTATTGGAATTTTGCGTTGATCGTGCCCTCCGATCTCATTCACTCTTTCTCCGATCTGTCACCAGGGAGGAAGCTGAAGTGCGATGGCCGCTCGACCTGCGCAAACTGCCAGCGCCGAACCATTCCCTGCATCTACATGCCTGTGTATGTGCTTTGTCCTGTGCCGCATTTTGCACCTGCTGATTGTACCTCTTCCTACTAGCGCTGCTCAAGGTCAGGCGCAGAAGTAACTTCCGCCCGTTTACGTCTCCTCGCTGTGCCAAGCTGTTCGACTGTGTTCTTGGGTTGCTCCTGTCACCTTCGCCATCATCGCTCTCGTCTCATATCTAGGCTCTCCTAATGGTTCGATGGGTCTCTGTATTCTATAGCACTGTCTACCATGTGACACATAATTTATCGCAACAACGGTTGGCTCATGAACAATGTACGCAGCAAGATGACGTGACCCTCTGCGACGCCCCCTCGGTGCGCTCCTTCATACCTCATCTTCGGGACACCCAGGCTGCGATCACCATCGCGCGCTGCAGGGGTGGGGAGGTGCACATACGTGCGGTAGCGACTGCCCCTCACGTCTTCTACCAATTTCGCTCATGCAGCTGAGGTACTTGCGAGAGAACGCAGCGCCTTAGCCGGTTCTTGCGCGCTTCGTTATCGGATACGTTTCGCGGAGGGTTGGGTGTGAAGGTGATTGAGATTTACGAAGAGCAAGACAGACGCCTCTGAGCGGCCTTTATGCGTCGTCATAGCCGACGTCGTGTCACTTTCCATTCTCCAACCTCTTCGAATGTTCAGCTCTACGTCTCAAGACGCCGCGATGACTGGGAGAACACCCTGGACATGTTGCATTGACTGCCACACCGACAGTACGCTTCTCCTGTGTGCACCCTCGGAGTGACCTTCTATATTTAATTTTTGAGTTCTATGAAGTAGCGCTTCTTTCCGCTAGATAGACATGTAGAACACCTATTGTAGAGGAGCTCAAAATGACGGGCGGAGGTGTAGAGCCATTCAATTGGCAGTCTCATCCTACCTCAAGAAGGAAAGGCCATTAGTTTGCGGTCTTTAGGAGGACGCCGTGCGATAGAATGCGACGCCAAAGACCTGCAACACCGAAATGAGGGCATTCCTTCCATAACGTGATGAAACCGCACGAACTTCGAATATGGCGTGCAAGATCTCGTGGCTTGCTGTCCTATGTTTGGGAAAACAACCCTATATCTTCGCGGACATGATCTACCATACGGATAGTATCAGCCACGCCATTGAAGTAGATATCGCCAACCTGTCGTACACGACTCATCTAGACGGCCGCGCGACGAGTAGCACTGTGCGTCAATATGGTCATGTCAGCATAGGTGCATGCCACTGGGAACGGAAGTCTACCTACTTCAATCTCTGTCCTGAAACCAAGGTCTGCCGTTAGAGACGAGCTTGCGGGAGAATTTTGCAACATTGCTACCCCTATCGTCGTGGAACGAAGTAACTGAGCAGGACCGGAGATGATCCGTCTGAGGTGTGCGTGTAGGATAGAGTTCCACCAGCCAGCGAGAGGTTGAAGTCTCCGAGTCTGGGGCTTCGGTGAACCCTGAAGGTCTCACACTTGCATCGCGGACCTTAGGTATACCTCATTGCTCGAAGTCCGATCGGGCATATCAACATACACGAACTCCGTTGCCAAAGGAGGTCAGCCCTGGAAACGTACATCATCCAAACCTCGGGAAGGTTGTCTTGTGCGATAATTTCATCGCACCGAGCATCCTTGGGGATTGGCCCCGCGCCACCCAGCGCTGAAAGCCAAAGCGCACCGCTGCCAGAAGAGGGTTGAGAAGATTGAATGCTGCCTTAATGCCGCTCCCGCTGATACGCTGCGGAAGAACGGTCAAGCTCCCGGCCTGCCGTGTTTGAGAATGCGAGAGCTCAACGCCAATCTTACCATGCTTCCTATGTACTAGGGTCGTCACAATTAGTAGCATGGCAGGTGATTGCACCTCCAGAGTCTCCGACTCGTTGCTAGATCAAACTGAACGTTCGCGGGGACATTGGCGGGACGCTGGACACATGCGCCAGAACAGTTTGACGCGTTGCGTTAGCGAACGTTTTCCCGTTGTCCGCCCGTCCGGGAGTCCATTCGGCCGCTTCGCCTGTCAAGTGCTGCACACACCCTTGATTGTCGCAGCCGCTGCCCAATGGCGTTTGTCCTGCACGCGTGAATGTGTGGTCGTATGCCCCAATCTTCGCATTATCATTGCATACATGCGGAAGACGCACCTTGAAGGGGCCCACTCTAGGCTCTGCATTCGCGGGGTTCCGGGAAGGTCAAGAGCCAGGTGCCCGGCTTTTGCAATTGCAACTGGCGGTCGCGTGTAGCATGTCGAAGCATCGGGTAGGCGATTTTTCATGATGAACATGTGATGATACTTGGATACCACATCGGGAAACTGTCGACCTTCTCTCGTGCACGGCGGAAGCACACGCAGAGTGTGCTGTTGAGTGCAAGGTGCCTTCATATGGAAACGGAACAATGACGGTGGACCAATTAACTGTGACTGCGGTTGATCCTGAACAGTCGTGGCCGCAACATACCCAGGCCACCAACAGTGACTCTGAGTTGTCGTCATCTTCCTCACCTTTGCAGAAACGTGGTGTCAAGCCAACTTCCGCGTCAGCATTCGTACAACGTGTGTATTGTCCGGTAGTATAGGGGGCCATTGTCCGGTGATACAGATAATCTCTGGTCGTAAGTGTGAGTTAAGATATGGGTAAAGATAGAGCAAAGCATCATACAGATATTCGCGTTCGTGATGTAAAGTAGACTCAAGCAAATCTAGCCTAGCACAAGTCCGTGTGAGTGACAGAAAGCCCCAGGCGAGCATGCAAACAGATCCCTAGATGATACACAAAGCACATGAGTAGAGAGCAAGCGAGAGGAACGATCCGTGGATTCACCGGCACCAAGCCGACCCGCACCTAGGCTCTAGACGTAAGGGCAACAACGCGCATATCATCCCTCTTCCAACCCTTCAGGCTGTGTACTTCGCGCGCTGTGGAATGACGCAGTGCTCCTCGTTCCAAACGGCATGGGACCCCCCCAGACTCGTCGCAGAACTCGGCGTCAGCTCTCCTATCTCCCCCACCCTCTCCCCACTCATTGCGGCGAGCCCGTCGACAGAGACCGACAGCGATAGTGCCGCGTCTAGCGAGTTCGCGCGGCTAGCGCTTCGGCTATGAGGTGCGTCCGTATTGCTGAGTGTATTGGAGCGCGTTGAAGGCCGAGAGAAACCCCCAGTGGCACTCATACTCGCCAGGCTCATAACTTCGTGCGAGCCCAGCGACTCGATCGTCGGCATCCGATGAATGGTCCTTCCAAGCACGACATGCGCGTCGTCTCTGTCTCGACCGTCCCCCGAGTAACTGGCGGGGAAGTCGTACTGTTCGTTCTGAGCATACGCCACGGCCTCGTCCGTCTCGCGCGTCACCTGCTCGACCAGCGCGCGGAAGTGCGCCGCGAAGGTATTCAGTTCCGAATCCGGAACGGGATCCCACGAGTCCGAGCTTGCACCGTGTCCTGAGTCTGCGCCTGGTGGACTCGCAGGTGGCACGGAGGTGTATCCCCCTGAATGATGGCAGATTGCGCGGCCAAACCGCTCCTCGCCGTCCTCGGACGTGTCTTCCTCGGAGGAGGATGAAGTCGATGCGCGTACAACGGCCTCTTGGCTTATTGCCGTAGACTTCAGACCTTGTACGGACACAGCGCGGCGCACAACGTTGGACCCGGACGGCGACAAGTCGCCCGCCATGATTCGTGACCGGGAGCTGCGGAGGGTGTGCGGTTCGCTGTCGCTTGCGCTTCCCGAGCGCTCTCGCGGGGGTGGGGACGCATGGTTGTCTGCACCGGCGGAGACGGGGGAGCTGCGTGATGAGACTGTTCTTTGTATTGAAGTCGCTGGTAATGAGGCAACGGAGTGACGGAAGATCGACGATGCGCGCCTCCGGCGCGAAGGTCGTCGTGTGACCATGTACTTGTAGGAGACAGCATGGTATGTGATCTGCAGAGAGTTCAGTCATGTTGTGAGTCGCCTAACCAGCTTTCCATCTACTCACCACGACAGCGGCAGTGAAGATCAGCCGTACGAGGGACCCTGCGAGCCAGAATCCCCAGGCCGGAGAACGATCGCACTGTCCGCCGAGCCCTGTCCAGACGACATCAATATCCCAGTGGCATCTCCCACGGAGGCTGTTGTTGACATTGGATATATCCCTCCACCAGATCACCAGACCAAAATTGATGATGGAGGGAACGAGTAAGCATAGCGATGATGAATAACGTAAGAAAGCTGGTAAGATAACTGGTTTCGTTTGTGGCCTGTACCACCAGCCAAAGTGAGGTGCCGCCGCGGTGATAATGACGGAGAATATGTTGCATGCGAGACAGAGTGCCGTGGATGAGCCTAGAACAAGCGCGATTATTTGTCGTTCGCGATATGGATGTAGCCATGCGCCGACATAATATCGTACTGTGTTGTAGGTTGCCCATCCGCCTGTTCGTGATTGATGTTAGCTCTCTCTACGCTCCTAGTCGACCATGAACCAGAGGAAAGGTATGCAGTTTCGCTTGGCCGGAGAAGAATTTTCGCGAAACCGAGTCAACGGAACATTTCCATCATAGTTTGACAAGCTCGAAATGACGAATGAAGGGAGCTTGAGGGAGAATGTGGGTCCATAGGCGAGAATCAATCGGAGAACCACAGGGCCCATAAGCGCCTGTAGGTGCTAGTTGGTACTGAACTTCTGCTGAAACGGGCAAGATGATTGCGAATCTGGATCGTCACGCTACCTCTGCATCGACCAATAATTGTCACACCCAGCTCTCCTACCCACGACTTTGATGACTACGAGGCAGGGAGAGAGGGGTTGTGAGAATCCGAATGACTGCTGTAGAGGAAGTCGCGCACGATTCCATCGTAACGATCCACGGTTCCGAACAAGGACAGACGCCGCCGCCTGGGATGTGATGGCGGGACGCGCTGTAAATTGTAGAGTTCATGTGCGGGGATAGATGTGCGATGATCAACGCAGCCACACGGGTACGCGCATTCGATAGCGCGTAAAGTCCGTCCAAATGTTTGACCTCCACGGAGTGTCTCAACAATGGTTCAAGTCACTCCCGGTCTCGAGAGCTGGCAAAGTCCCAAAGGAAGAGTGTGCCGATGGCCAATACGATCATGACACGACACATCTCTCATAACCATGCTTCAGGGGGCAGAGCGACAAGCAGACGCGCTCGTTCAAATTCGCTTGCAAGCAAGACTGACACTCACCAATTACTACTGACAGTGCCCGCTGTACCCACCGCAACCTCCTCAATCGCTTGCGCACCATACGCTCATACTGTATCCTCCTCTCCCTCGGCGTGATGGGATCCCCCTGCAGACTTAGTCCCAGCCCCCTCGGAGGGGGACTGCTCGGGTGCGTTGGCTGTTGGGCAAGCAGGTCGAGGTACACAGTCGAGCCCGAGCTGCCCGGGTGTAGAAGGGGCTCTGTGGGGTGGGAGTGTTCTGAGGCGGATGTGTGGAGGGTGACGGAGGACACAGAGGAGAGCTGGCGGTCGTGCGGGATGCGCCGGTTTGGTGAGCGGTGTGCCGCTGCCGATGGTGGCGATGGTGGCTCTGTCGTGAAAATCGCATTGTGAAGATACAATGCGGCGGCCATTCGGCCGACTCGTACACTTGCAGAACCAGCTGGGGGCGCAAAACGAGTGTACGCACACGAAAGGGCCAGTGATGGGAGACAGTGAGGAGGTGCAGCCAGACGAACAGGCTCAATGTCAAAACCCGAGACGGGGGGGAGGGGGGGCGCAAGGCAAAGCCGCACGCGTTGGATCACTAACGCCGCAAGGGGCAAATGGATAAGCTCTGTGCGAAACTAGAAAGCCAAATCGTCAGGCCTAGAGGCGCGGTGGGAATGGTGGAGGTTGAGAATCAACCTCGTCTAGCACATACGCTGAGAGATATAGGAATGGGGCACTGTGGCCACACGACGACGGTCACTCAGCCTTGATCGCTGGCCACCCGGAGACAAGACGTCCGCTGAGGAGGTGCGGCCCTGTGCGGGGCGACCATACGAACCTTTCCATATTCGGCCTGATGGCGGCGTAGTTGAGGCACGCAGACTCGCATATATGGAAAGCCTCAATTCCATATTCTGCGGAGTCATGCTGTGTTGTGGAAGAACCAAGAAGAGTTGCGAGTAACTAAGGGAGATGGGGGCAATGAGGAGGGATCAAAGAAGACTCACTATGCTTGAATTGCAGCATCGTGTTTGAGGCTTTGAGCTGATCCAAGTTTTGATCACTTTCAGTTCGTCGTAACAGAGCGATTTCTACTGTACGATCCTGCACAGTTACTTTTGCTGTCCACTGTCCTTGGATGAGATTAAATTTCGCACTGTTTTCTCCACCGGAGTAAGTCACGCATGCGACTGTATGCCAACAGAAACTGTCAGAAGACGCGTCTGAAACAACGAACGTTGAATACAAGCTAAGAAACTGATGCCCGGGTGTCCATGCATTGTCTCACCCGTATCTTTGATGTCCGGGATAGCGGGGACACAGCTAGGAGGCAGGATGTGCAGGCGTGAAGCAACAGACATAAGTTAGTTCCTCACGAGGTAACTAATATAATATCCAACAACACTGGACAGATCAAATTGTACAGATTCCTGATAGATCATGCAGCAGACAATTCAAGCTAATATGTACTATGATGGATACTGGAGTGATCACATTAGACCCGTCGCAAGATCACGAAAGTGCGTCCCAGAGACCCAGGCCCGTGAAGAACCCGCCGAGTCCGACGAGCAAACCAACATAGGCTGTGGTATGCACCCCAATGCGGGGGAGGATGAAGGGTGAATGGAGGAGCGAGAGGAAGAGATGCACGACAACGACCAGCGGGAACGCGATGGCCAGCGGGCGGTTCGAATAGATTGGCGCAGGCTCGTATCCAGAAGGGAAGGACATAGGGGACAGAAGGTACGCCCAAGCGAGGATCAGCGTGAACCCTAGAGAGAACAAGAACGAGTCGATCCGCTGCAGGCACGGCACGAACACCGGGATGTACTGCGGCCAAGGTCCCCAATCAGTCTAGTCGTCTCATGAGCACCTCAATCAGCACTCTAAGCACTCACAATCAAAGGGATGCCGTACACCTCTTCAAGCTCTTCCCGTTCCTGCAAATGAATGAGCTGCTCCACGTCCTGGTCGACTGCGAGCCGAATCGTCTCCTCCAGGCTCATCGGATCCTTTCTTCGGGGGGGATTCCCATTCGTCGCAGCCCCGGACTCTGTTGCCACACCCGCCTGCTCAGCCCGAGGACTCAACGGCATGTACTCCCTGCTCCCACTCCCACTTCCCGTGACGCTCCCTGTGCCCCACTGCGCATGTGCGCTTGACTGCGCAAGAATCTCGCGGACCCGCTCTGCCGGGACCATGACGTTCCGATAGAGTGCGAGCTGCTGGTACCCTTGCGCTATGCTTGTAGCAGCTTCGGCAAGGCCCCAGCCGAGGGCTAGCCACCACACGGAGCGGAACGCGTCGTCGTGCCAGGTGGGTCGTGGGTAGGTCATTTCGTGCCGAACGCGGAGCGTTGCCAACGCAGTTAGGCGGAGAAATTGAGAGAGAAGTACATAGAGCACGTTGAAGAAGATGGTGTCGAGGATGCGTGGACAGAAGTAGGAAGCGAAACTATAGAGCGGCATGCGCAAATGGTGGCATAGGGACCAGAATGCAGCCGATATGATGAATTCGGAAAGCGGTGAAGGGAAGTAACGTGGTAGTGTTGGCTGGGTTGGTGAGCGGTCGACCCAAACCCACTCGGGAAGCGATGCAAGGAAGATAAAGACTGCGAAGGATGTGAGAGGGACAAGAGCGTAGAGGGCGATTGTCCTTGTGTATGACCCTAATGAGGAAGATCAATCAGAGATTGTGATTGCTAGCTAGAATGCTGCTGAGCTGGAGTCCTAGCTCTAACATGGAGTTCGCAGAATAAGGAGGAAAGACTGGTGCGGCGACTGAGATGTACCAATGGATGACAGCGGACAGATTCATGTCTTTGCCTGACAAGAAGTCGCTGAAGGTCTTTGCATCAAGATGTCTCATTCTTACGCGTTTGATCTGTAATAGGTCACCGAACTGGTGTGTACCTCTGAAGGCAAGGTAACGAGCAGGATATCTCTATTTTCCCTTCCACGCTGCGATTGTTTGTCGGGGGAGTGATTGCGCGCACGTGAGTGGAATCGCATTTTAGCCTTCTAATGGCGTCACGACGAGCAGGATAGGTGTGTGACGTTTGTCTCCTCCGTGCGTTGTGCATCGTCTCTTACCGCGCATAACATCTGGGAGGTGGAAGCACGCCAGGAACACGGGGTCCCCCCTCCTCGACCCGGGAATGTACCACGATTTGTGGCGGGAAGACAATGTTGCCCAACCGCATGAGTTGGAAGTATTGAGTAGTCGCGCAGCGGCTGTAGTGGAACGTATGGGCCGCTGATTTGCGGACCAGCTGAACACACTCAACACTGTCATCAAGTTAAACAGTGTGAGAGGCTCATTGATTGAACTCCGTTGACCAAAGTCACATCCGTTCCATCTTGGGGTTCGAGTTAGGGGGGAGCGGGGGTGGAACTTTCTGAATTTGTACCAGAGTTTCAACACCGCCCCAGACTTAGGACATGGGATGCACGACCCTCTGGTTCACGACAATGCTTGGCGCCTCTGCATATCGCACTCACAATCTGCATGATGCACTCACAGAATTGATGGACGGCACGAAGGGAACTCACCGCCATAATATCCCTGTTCCTCCAAGTCCAACTCTTCCTCATCCCCGAGCTCATCTTCTGAAGGGGCTTCCTCCGGAACGCGGTCAAGCCAACTATCTCTCCGAAGCCTCTCTGGGCTCGTACGCAGAGTGGAGGGGCCTTCGTTGAGGATCGTCCCGTATCCAGCGGCGGGGCCAGCAATGTGGCTGTATCCGTGTCCCGAGGACTGTCTTGCGGGTCGCTGCGTATCAACAAGGAGCGGTCTCCGCGCCATCTCCTCTACAGATGGGCTCTCGGAGCCTCTTGGTGACAAAGATGCAGAGGGGATATAGGGAAGTTGGGATGGAATAACGGTGCCGTCCGAGTCGTCTGAACGAGAATGTTTATGGAGGTAGCGGCGTACAACCGGAGCAGCTGCCGCTGCCGCAGCTATTATGCCCCGGACACCCATGGTATGTCAAGGAGGTCTGGGGAAAGAAGGGTCGTCAGCCGGTCATGAGAAGGTGGTCGTAGGCAGGTGGCAGTAGTGAATGCGGTCGAAGACCTGACGGAGTCAGATGGACCAGTCGCGAAACAGCGCTAGATATCAGGTGCTCGCGCCTCGGGAAGAGTTGACGCCATCATGAGCAACCGTGCCCAACACGCACTAATAGCCTGGTATATTCTCCATTGTGCACAATATTCACACTCAGATCATAAACACCATGTAGCGACGTATATTGCACAGCGAGCACCCATAATACGTCTCTATAGGTACAATGCGAACATCGGGACCAGAAATACAGCGGATATACACATGTTGTCACAGTGTAGATATATATGATAATGAAAATGGCCTATAGAAGATAGAGAATCAGTCATATGCTCACAGGAGACGTTGAGAAGACAGGTCAGGTAGTCGATGTATTTCAACAAGCCCCCGAACCCATCTCCACTTTGTACACTGGGAGATTTTGGTGTAGGCCGGGGCATTCGTGTCCGCCCATCGAAACATATCTCATCCCCAAGCGGGTTGCGAGAATATTGTACTCACCACTTAAACACCATAGACAAGATCCAGCAGGAGGACCTATGGACTAACCAGGCTTGTCAGCAATTACAACGCGTCAGAAAGGCTTTCAGCATGGGAATTCAGTCAAGGCTGAAACTAGATAGACTTGGTGTCCACATGTGTTTTCGGAGGTGTTGTATGGTACGAAGGTTGTATCATCACGGTATTTACACTGGGAGAACACTCACGGTGAGCATGTTCGTCGCTGGCGACGAGAAGGAGGAGGAAAATTTCACTTCGGCAAAATTGGGTTTCTATGTCAATTTGAGCGAGGTTCGTGAGGATCCGTGCTAGCTAAGTATTGAAAGTCCGTTCATTCTCCGCTCAGACGTGTCGCGGGTAAGACTTTCCGCCCTCAGATCGTTTGTAACCCTCTTCTCGATATCATCTGTAGCCATACGTCTGCTTCTATCTATCCTGTATCGCTAGAGCGTCTGGTATTCCACCACAACGCCTTTTCGATCTCCAAGACATGGAGAGCCTACCACGTTGGGGTATTGCTAACTCAGATCCGCGTAACGCGAATCAGCTACTACCACAACCCCGAACAGACCCGGCGATCATCGACGCCATCCTCGGAAAGCCCGATGCCGAGCTCATGAAAGAAGCTCTGGATGTGGCGGTAGATGAGAAGAGAGGCGAAGATGAAAGGATACAGGCCTTGGAAGACTTCGAGATGGTATCCCTTGGTTCTCATACGATGGGTTGTCAAACTTGATCCTGACCATTCCAAAATTGTACAGCTGATCGAGCAAATTGACAATGCCAATAGTCAGTACAGACATACCGGATGCATCGACCTCGAAGTGCTTGCTAACTGATACATCGCAGACCTCGAGAAACTGAAGATGTGGGAAACCCTTCATTCCTTGCTTACCAAGTCCACCTCTTCCGAGGAGATCCAAATGAGAACGCTACAGATACTTGGCACTGCTGTACAGAACAATCCTGCAGCTCAAAACTCAGTGGGTTATGAGATCTATCCTCGCATGAGCATGGGTACTGAAATCACGACATGTAGTATCTTGCATTGTCGCCCTTTCCTGAACTCTTTTTGGGCGTTTTCTTCCCGTCATTTTACTCCGGAAAGACGCGTTCGAGAGCCGTATACGCCCTCTCCGGTCTGCTCAAGCACAACGCCGCGGCTGTACAGCAGATGCACGACGTCGGCGGCTGGAAATTCCTCCGCGATGCTCTCCAAGACTCGGACATCACCGTCCGGCGCAAGGTCGCGTTCCTCCTCAACACCCTCCTCATACCCACCGAGCCGTCCTCGTCTCAATCTCAGAGTATGCCCCAACAGCAGCCGCTGCAGGTCCCAACATCCACGACCACCGTCCCCGCGACAGTGGACCAGTCTTCGTCCGCTTCAACCTCATCCTCCGCATCCGCATCCATTCCCTCCCCAGCATCCCCTCAGCTCGAATCCGACGCGTCGCTCTCCCCGCCCCAGACCGTCCACCCCAACTCCCACGCCTCCATGGTCGCCGACCCGTCTTCCTACTCAACCTCGCCCTTGACCATTCAAGCGCTCGAGCAGCACGGGCTCCTCTCCACCCTTGTTTCCTCGCTCACGCAGCCTGTCCCGCACGGCCCCAAGGGAGAATTAGTTGGCGACGCAGACTTCGAGGGGAAGGTTCTCCGCGCGCTGCACACATACACCGTCGGATGCGGGCGGCCGATTGCGGGTGAGGACAGGAAGAAACTTGGAGAGTGGTTGGGACAGCAGAGTGCGAACAAGGGCGGAGATGGAGAAATTGCGGAGCTGTGGGGGTTAACGGAGATTGAGGTGCGGGATTTGAGACAGGCGGTTGCGTAGTTGGACGTGATGGCGATCAAGTTCAATGACGCTGTACAATACCCCTGCACATTAAACGGACACGGATAAACTCTGGAACATGAGGGCATGGCAAGCTCACAGCAGCTTACGAACAACAAGATGTATAATGTGATCCTAACGTTATCGAAGTCCCAGTTCCTGTAACGTATACAATAGACAGCGATGAGATAGCTA
>KN050064.1:53159-86662 GCA_000743315.1 Lignosus rhinocerotis TM02 | reverse complement strand
TTTCATTGCATCGTGCTCATGATCTCGCATAGATGCACTTGATATCAATCGTATGGATTGTCGACATTATCTCGTCTGTAATCTACCAGCGTCTCAGCCCTGGGAACTGGACATCGGCTAACGGGCGCTGCCCCTCCCTACCAAACACTGGCATTGTGAAGATTCAGAGGTGGCTTCGTAGCCATGCTCATCATGAATGCACTCCGCATGGGGATGATTCATGTAGGTTAGGTGGGATAATGTAGAGATGAAAGGGAAATCAGCTGAGAATAGAGCCTTCGTGTGCTGCTACGGGTGCGCGTGCCCTAGATCGTGGCAATAAAAGCTCACACGGGCGATAACATGTGTCCTGGATGAATCATTAGATGACGGCAGGCGATGCATGTGCTGAGATGTGGACGTCGAGGGAGGTCGGAGGAGGGCGGTGACGCATGGCTCTCACTCGACTACGCTAGTTTGTGGTGTCAACACTGCCATATAACCATGCCAAGATGAACGCGCTCTGCACACGGGGAGAGTGATGGCAATCCATAGTCTCACCGGCGGGGAGCTGACAACAAGATTGACCATTCGCGGTGGGCGAACACACGGGGAATGAGACGAGAGACGCGAGATACGAGACGGAAAGATGAGACGGAAGACGAGGTCGGATATGTACACGACGGTTTGAGCATTCGAGGGGCCAAAGATAGTACGAGTTGACGAGTTGACTTGGAGTCGCCAACGAATCTGGCGACGAAGAAAAAGATACATATACGAGCAGCAAACAAGGGGTCTATGGTTGAAGTTCTAGTTTGTGAGTCAGTATGCAGAGACGAGATGATCGAGGTGACTGTCACTGTCAGAAACCAAGTACAACGTGCATAACATACCTGCTGACGGATATAGACGCCAATAATTGATCTTGGGCTCAAACCACCATCTCTACCCATCCCCTCCTCGGTATGAGACATCCGACAAACCTATACTATCCACAATTTCAACTACGCGTATCACATCTGAGGCTCTATCTAGGCTACTTGCGATGGTTTGTCTGGTGCCTCACCGAAACCAATCGGAGGTACTACGCGTCCCATGTCGTCCAAGTGCCGGTAGCCGTGTCAATGATGCTACAACGACACTGATTATCAACTTCATGAGAAGTATGTCACTTGAATGTCGAGTTTCTCAGCGTGTCTGATCTCAATCGAACATCCGACATTGGACTAGACATGCTACAAAGACCGTCGAAAACTCAGTTCCTGACCTCTAGCTCCGTCTCAAATCCTGGCTTCGAGACGTAAAGCAGTTCTCAGTGACAATTCTGGAGCCTACAAGGAGATGTAGGGAATCTCTCCCCACCGTCCTTCTACTGGGTATACTGTAGTTAGATGGCGGGTCTCGGATCTGGGTCAATCTGTCAGAGCATTATCGGCGATTTACATCCAACCTGGAAGCGTTCTCGTTCGTTCAAGACTAGGTCAGAACTTCAGTACTCACGCAAGTGCTCGACGGGCACTCTTGAACTTGATACCTGCATGCTCACGCCCGGTCCAAGGCTTATTTTATCTTATATCATCGTTCCACCGCCGTCCCATTCTTCAAAGTTGAGCAGGTCCTGGAGGAAAATAAGTAAGTATCGTTAACAGGTAGACCAAGATAACACCCGAGTCGGATATGAGAGTGCTGTGGACTGGGTGAGCTGCGACTGTTTCTCGTGTCACTTCTGTATTCACAGCACATGTGGCACATTGGGTTGAAGAAGAAGGGCCGCAGTACCTCGTAAATTGCGTTCCTTCCCCGAAGGCAGTCAACCTGCTCTCGCTATCATCCGAAGGTGGGACGATGGGGAGGCTCATCCAGACACTGCACCCCACTTGTCGTGACTGCAATGCGTCATATTGCTGACGGTTCAGCCGCGCGCCAGAGTCGTTGGACGATGATGTGTCTATGTGAGTGGTGTAGGAATCAACATATTCTCCTGGGCCTCAGCGCATTAAATGTTTCATACCGATCGGTGATAGTTTGGTGCTCTCCTGTGTTGTATCGGACACCGGCGAAGGTAGGAAAAGGTTCTTTATGCCTCCGACCTCCTTGTTCACACCACCGTGTCGCCAGTGCATCATCCGTCTTGGCTTCCAAGCTTTGCGATGATGATCGCAGTCTTCGTCCATCTCGTAGCTTTGATTATGCGGCACATCGGACGAGCGTCGACGACAAGACGCTTACGTGTCCTAAGGTCGAGTCAATTCACTGCGCGTCTGCCTCAGCAGGTTCCGAGTGTTCGTCGACTCATTCCCGGGTCTGACACTCATCTATAAAACCCTCTAGAGATTATGCACCAGTACTGGAGAATCATCTATTCACTGGACGTCTCCACGGTCCGCCATTCAACTGTATGTCTTTTCCTTCCAGCCTCACGCCACCACTGACTATCACTGGATACCATGTCTTTCAAACAGGAAGTATACACAGCTCACTGATGTCATCCCCTTCCACGCCGTCCGCCCCGAAGTCGGCAGCAGAATACCTGATTCGCACAGCGGATTTACCCGCCTCCGCGTTTGAGCGGCGTGTCCACCCCATCGCGAACACGCACTACCGCTACCAGGTCAAACTCGGGGACCGCACGGGCTTCACCAAGACAGGCGTGCATCTCTACCGCCTGCCCGCGGGCGCGACGAGCACAGCGCTGCACTGGCACGAAGGGCAGGACGAGTGGATGTACATCCTCGAAGCCGACGAGGGCGCCGTGCTGCTCGTCTGGGAACCGTCGAGTTCACCGCACGAAGGAGCCGGAGAAGGCGGTTATGCGAAGGAGAACTCAAAGGTTGTGCCTAGGGAGGAGAAGGTCCAAGTTGGGGACTTCCTCGGGTTCAGAGCCGGAATCGAGCGCGCGCATGCGCTCAGGGCGGGCGCGAAAGACTTGGTGTACCTCGTCGGGGGCAGCCGATTACAGTCCGACGTGTGTCATTATCCCATTGAGGGGAAGAAGCTGGTGATCGATGCCGGAGCGTGGACGCTGGAGGATGAATGAACAATCAGTACTTCAGTTGTCCAATGGCAGTAGCATTGGAGTCGAGACGTTTCTACTCTCCTGAGATTCACCTTGGTCTACAAATCCCTAGTGCTGAACACGTACTCAACGCCTGCCGATGACGAACCGCGTCTTAGGCGCAACTCGTCGATCACAAAGAGGACTCCTCATCGATGACATTTTCATACAATTGGCTCGGCGAATGCGATCTTTGGTCTGTGTCTGCTTTGGGAGCATGAGGCACATATCCTTCTGCACAGCGAGTGGCATTTAGTCTGTTTTCCAGCTCTATGTACTGCCGCACAAGAAGGGCCACGCTCTCGATGTCGTGCTCGAGGCCAGAAGCTCACTGATGCTATTTAAATGTTTCAGCAGAGTCCCAACGCCAGCCTTGAGCAGTCGTGCAGTGTCTCGTACATGACCAGTATTACTCGTAGATAAGCAGCAGACATCATCCACAGTTTGACGTCGCGCGTACCAATGCAAGGTGGCCGCGTACGTCGGTCGAGTGTTCTCCGAGACGTACTAAGTGCGTATTCTGGTGCTGGCGAGAAGTACACAGAAGAGAGAGCGTACATTATAGACTGAGGGCCCAAAAGGTGCGAATGGATCCAGCGTTTACACAGAGGCGTCAAACAGCATGAGATACTCAATATCATACCGCAATTACACAGATGCACAACAACTTCATGGCGGGGCGCGCTGACAACCTCTATGCAAGACGAAAGTGCACGTACGAGATAAACGGGGACACGGTTGAGGACAGGGATTCGGCGAGTAGCGGAAGTATACTGGCGGAAGGATGAGCGGCGCAGGACGCACTCACTCGTCGCCGCGACGGGCGAGGAACACGCCCATATCGCCGTTCCGCCGCTCCGTCCCGGGCAGGCCTACGCTCGGGAACCTAGTCACAGGCAGGTACTCGCTCTTCCGCAGCCGCGCTTGCTCCTCCGCATGCACGTCGACCCCCGCCGCCCTCGCGATCGGCCCGTCGGCGCCAGCACCATGAAGCAGCTCAGACGAGCCGAAGTCCCCAGGGAAGCCCTCGAAATCGTCTGCTGCTGCACCGGACGTCCCGGGGGCGGCCACGATGGTCGGCACGGACGGGTGATCGGGGGGCGGCGGGGACATGAGCACGAGCGAGGACGCGGTCGCGGACTGGGACGAGTTCGAGTTGGAGATCGAGGCCGTCGTCATCGCGTTGGGCTTGGACTTGTGCCGTTTCTTCTTCTCCTTGGGCGTGCTTGCAGCGGGCGGGGACATCGGGGACGCGGGGAAGCTGTCAGAACCGGGAGAGAGCGGCGAGGGGGAGAACGGCTGGTGTGCGAGAAACTGGTGATTGTATGATGCTGGGCCAGTCCCTGCCATGCCAGTCCCGGAGACGAACGTGTACCCGTTCGAACCGGTGCCACGGCTGGAGCTCGAGCGTGTGTCGGAGGTGGACATCGTTCCACTGCCGCCCGCCAACTTGGACTTGGACCTGCGCGGGCGAGAGGTGTAGGACTCCCCGCCAAAGTCTGCGCCGTCTGCCTCGGCCTCCGCGGCTTCTGCTGCGTCGGGGTCGAAAGGCTCGACCATCTGGCCTTGAGCGAACGGGCCAAACTCATGCGAGGAAGCGAGAGACATGGACCCGGAGCCAGTCCCAGAAGTGAGGCTGGGGGCAAAGGGGGAGGGCAACGCATGGCCGAACACAGGCCCGCTTCCCTGCAGACGGGACTCAACATCGTGACGAGCAAGCCAAGTCTGAGGACGAGAACATACCTGGAACCCCTCAAACTCTTGCTCCCCATTCGCCTGCACGTCCAGCGCCATCGCCATCGCCGCCCGCTTCAGCTCCTTCCTCTCCCTCCTCCTCCTTCGCCTCTCCTCCTTCGCCCGCCGCTCCTCCTCCTCCCGCGCAAGCGCCTCCGCAGTCCGGGCCGCGCTGAGCTCCTCAATTGCAGCCGGGTCGAGCGGTGCCGCGTCCGAGTCCATGCTCGAGCTCGAGATCGTCCTCGCACGCTCTCTCCCGTCTCTCCCGCTCCTCCCTCCCGCAAGCCCCCTCTCGCTTCCCCTCTGGGCATCCTCGTCGTCGGACTCGGGCAGTTGGATCGCAGGCGGGCGCCCGAACAGGTCATAGCCAAACACGCGGATATGCTTCGGCGCGGTGCGGCGCCGTTTCTTCTTCCCCCGGGCGCGCTCGCGCGCACGGTCGCCGGGGTTCGTGTGCAGGGAGAGAGCGTCGGCGTCGTCCGAGGCGTCTGCGAGGAGCCCTTCGAGCTCGTCTGGACGTGCGCGGGGTGGGGCAATGGCATGTGCGAAGGCGTTGGGGGCGCGTGAACGGGGATAGGACGGAGATTGGTAGGGCTCGTCGGAGTCGGAGGGCGTGTCGGAGGGGGAGGATTTGAGACAGGGAAGGCAGGAGAAGGCGGCTTGGAGGGAGTCAGACCAGGAAAAGTGGACGTCTGCCATCCTCTGGGGCCAGGTGAGCTTAGGGACTTGTGGATATGTACTGTACGTGGATGGAGTTGAGAAATTGAGTCAGGTTGGTTAAGCCAGATGAAGATGTGTTAGCTGATGAGACACTGCGCCGCAGTGTACTAACTCGTCGTGCCAGCAATGACTGGGCTACGTTGAGCTCAGTGAGAGATCGTTGTGGTGAACGTGGCGGACAACGGGAGAGGAGAAGAGAAGATGGAGGAGGTCGAGGCGTGCGGCAAGATCATCCCAAGCGAATCACGGCTCCGGCAAAGTCCACACCATCTCCTCCCGGCCATCTTGACGCGAGTTCCGGCTAATTCAGAAATTTATCCTCAACGCTCGACCTTGAGTACTAGTCGCATGCCATACGCCTTAAAACTGCATATATATATATACACATGTCCAACTCGTTCAATACTGTAGTCATGGCCCAATCACATCTTATCCCCATGAACACACGCATGAATCCCTCTCGCCCAAATGTTGATCACACACGCTGCAAGTCCCGTTCTCTCAAAAGGAGTTGCGCGCAGGATCGTACCACCAGTGAAGGGGAACGAACGTCGCTGCAAAAGGGTAGCTCAAAGACCGAGAGGAGGGCATCCCATGGCGGGGCTCGAAATTTGCCAAGTCTGGTGGTGACCTTCACGATGACTGTGTGCTAACGTCGCGTGTGCGATGAGAAGAGGCTAGGACCTGGTCTGCCAGTCAGTTGTCAAGACAAGAAGATGAGTGTTCCAATCTACAGAGAATACAATACACACACGAGATGCCGCAAGTCCAGTTTAAATGCACATCCCACTGTCATCGCATTCCTTGTCAGTCGTCTGCACTCGCTTCTATATTACGAGCATTCCCTGGAGTAGCCTGGTGCTATGCCATGAAGTCAGTACCATCCATACTCTGCAACAGCCCAAAGAAGAAGGTTACACACCTGCCTCAGCTTCGCCAAATGGATCTTCAGAGTCTCCGCATAGTTTTCAAATCCAAGCGTGACCATGGCGTACAGGATGTCCTCCCCGCCGATCGTCTTGCGTTTCTCCATCTGGCACTTCTCCGCCGCCTCGGAGGTGATGAACGAGATGAACTCGGACACGCACTCCTGCACGCACTCCTTCGCCTCCTTCGAGATCTTCGCCGTCCCGGGCACAGCCGCCTTCATGATCCGCGACACGTTCGCGATCTTGGGTTCCACATCCCCGGGGAGGCGCGCAGGTCGAGTCGCCGTTCAGACGCGAGGTTAAGATGGGGGAGGAAGAGAGCATGGACGCACGGGGAGGAAGCGGTCTTGTTCGCGGTACTCGCCGACCTCTTGCTCTGTTATGGGTGCTGGTTCTGGTGCCTCGGGTGCGGGTTGGGGCGCGCCGCCTGAGCCATCGTCTTGCGCGGGGGCGATAGTCTGGGGAGCAATCGTTGGTGGGGTGAAGTCGGACATGGCGCGTTGTCGGACGTGGGGAGCTCACCAGCTTGGGAGGAGAGCGCTGGGGGTAGCGAGCGACAAGTTGACGAGGCGACCTCGACGCGCTGCTGCTATATGACCACGTGATATGACGTCTCACGAGTCGCGATGCTGTCCATTACTTGACTTTCATACGTTCGAACCAAGTAACAAGTCATAAATCTTCATGGTAGAGACTCGCATTCTATCTCAGCTCAACTTTGGCGGACGCTACTCTAATATTTGATACATGAGATATAATACTTCAGCTCTTCGACTAATCCAGGGGGGTCCTGAGTCTACGCTCGCGCGACGTGGATACACCTTGCCGCCTCCGGGTCATGCACATGCTCGGATTTCGAGTGTTCAAGATTAACGTGAATCTCCATTGGACCATTCGGTTACGACACTGGTCAGTTGTATTCATCTCTTTCCTGCTCAGCTATTGCCCCACAGACTGTAGACGTGCCAGCACGGATATTGACCACTGACTCGGAAAAACCTCAAGAATCATACTCAGTGTGCTCATAGTACCTGTTAGTGGATACGTTAAAGCTCGCTCAAGGAGGCTCAAACGAGCGTTCTCTCTCTGGCTCTTCATGACCTTGAATCTTCATGACCAATTTGTCTTCTGGTATATATGTACATACTGTCCGTCACCAGGGTTTCTGGCGAATTACATAACCTCAGGTTGTATCTGCCTCTTCGAATCTGCATGTCCGACGCCTAGACTCCCCTCTTCCTCTCGTCTCGTCTGTTCTCGATTCTCGACATTGACCCCTCTCGATTCTCGACTTTGACTCTTCTCGATCACGACAGGTTGGCCCGCCGACCACCACATCCATGGGGTTATTGCCAAACGCATATCCAAAATCCAAACGGAAGTCTCTCCCAGTCAAAGCAGCACCCCTGGGATGCCAGAAGTCGTACACCCGCCATGCGGGCGGCAAACCCAGCCCTAGACATGTCCAATGGTTACACAACGTACGCCGGAACCAATGTGCTAAAAATAGGGACCAAAGGAGAATTGACCATTCTTTCCACAGCGGTCACGTCCCTTCTTCTTCCGTGCCTTTCAATCATGCATACTGTACGGCGCAATTCGAGGACTCGCGCTCCGTCCTTCACGTATCTTTGACAATAACTCCATGGTCCAATCCAATATCTCCGTAGCGTTTCGACACTGTACTGCACAATCAAACACCTCGCATTCAGCCAAGTTCACATGCGTTCACATGCGTTGGTCCACAGTCCCAGTGAACAATCCACTCTAGCGCTGTTGAGGGTTTAAGAACGGGTCCCAGCCACGATGTATGCCCAGCTCTGCAGCCTCCTTTGCAACGTCCTTGTGCAGAACTACACGGTCAGCAGCCATTGCACGCCATACCATCACGGCACCGCTGTACCTGCATACTTTCCAGCCTCACTCGAATTTTGTTTCAACGTCATGTCCAAGTTTACAGTGCTTACTACCCTCTTGCTCGCGGTGGGCTCTCTCCCTCATTCATGCTGTTTTACGCCCTTGACTCACCACATCGTTACGTAGGGGCAAGCCCTCGCTAGTGTATTGGCTCCAGTTGGAAAACCCGGAACGGCCGTCGACCTCACCGAGGCTTACACGGACGTGACGAGCCTTCCCGACTGCGCCGATATTCCCGGTTCAAACTCGATCGAACTGGGACGCTACAAGTGCAAGATTCATGCACGTCCTGGCACCGCGCCCAACCTCAAGTCACCTCAATTCGACCCGCTCTGCATCCTCACTGGTCCCAACTTCGATGACGCGTTCGACTTTCGACCACCCCTTGTTCACGCGCGCCGACGTGACGGACGAAGACTCGGCAGCTGCCTTTGTTCAGTCCCGTACTGGTGTGAACGCCGAGGCCGTCAAGTTTCGCTCGAAGTTCACTGGCGATGCCACACGCGTCATCTACTTCAAGCAGCAAGTGAACGGCATCCCAATTGCGAACGCGGTTGCGAACGTCGCCTTCAACAAGCACAACAAGGTCTCTTCCTTCGCGCACTCATTCCTTGAGTCTCCCAAAGCGGCCTCCTCCACTCCTTCTGTCTCCGTCGAGGATGCCATCGCGACTGCTGAGGAGCAGCTCAGCGGTACCTACGACTCTGAGAACTTCCCTGAACCTCAGCTCCAGTATTTTGCTAGGGACGACGGCTCGGTCGTTCTGACCCACTCGTTCCAGATCAGAAACGAGGAGGCTGGTACTTGGTATGAGGCTTTCCTCGATGCCCACTCTGGACAGCTCGTCTCGATAACCGACTTCGTCTCCAAGGCTTCTGTGAGTAGCGCCGGGTTCGTCTCTGATGTGCTCAGCGACTAATCCCTTGTCTGCATTACCTTGCCCTCCCCATTTGGAAAGAGATACCCACTGAGGGCTTCCAGACGCTCACCAACCCCCAGGACACAATCTCCTCTCCTCAAGGTTGGCATAGCGATGGACCACGAGCACGACCACAACTGCAGGCAACAACATCATCGCATTCAAGAGCAGTCAGTCCTCTGTCACGGCGCAATCTAGCTCTGGCCTCATTTTCAACTACCCTGTGAACTTCGCCAGCTCGCCCACGACGACCTCTGATGTTAACGCAGCGCGCGTGAACACCTTCTACGTAGGGGACTCGATTCACGACATTCAATACCGGTATGGGTTCACCGAGGCTGCGTACAACTTCCAGAACAACAACTTTGGAAAGGGCAGCAGGGGCAACGACCGCGTCACGATGCAGGACTCGGCCGGGCAGGGCAGCAGGGGCAACGACCGTGTCACGATATCCGTCCAGGACTCGGCCGGGTGCGACAACGCCGACTTCGCCACGCCTCCTGACGGCCAGAGCGGACAAATGCGCATGTTCCTCTGGGACTTGACCACGGTGCGCTCGAAAACGACATTGTCGCACACGAGTACACTCATGGACTCACTAACCGAGTAACCGGTGGCGATTGGCCGTTGCCTCCAGAGCCAGGAGGCTGGTGGTATGGGTGAGGGTTTGTCTGATGCTTTTGCCGAGTACGTTGTTTCTTTCCCAACCCATTTTTTAACATCCTGGACTTAATCATGTGTCATCCACACAGCTGGCTTCACCAGACAACCTCACCTGTTCATGACTACGTCCTCGGCCACTGGGTGACCAACGACCCAGCCGGCATTCGGTCGCACCCCTACTCAGCCTCGGCAACGACGAACCCGCTCAGATACTCGTCAATCGGCTCGCTCAACGAAGTGCACGACATTGGCGAGGTCTGGGCGAACATCCTCCACGTCGTCCTCGCCGCCCTCGTCGACGAACACGGCCTGGCGTCTGTGCGCGCACGAACCCCGCTGGCACCGCTGGCAACTCGGTGTGGCTCCACCTTTTGATCGACGCGCTCGCAATCCAGCCATGCAACTTGACACTTGTGACCGCGCGCGATGCCTGGATCCAGGCGGACGCGAACCGCTACGGTGGTGCGAACAGGTGCTTGCTCTAGAAGGCGTTCGCCAGCCGTGGTCTGGGCCAGCGTGCGGCGAACTTCCGGGATGACTCTACGATCCCCTCTGACTTAAGAGCTGAGGGGCCGATGTAACTCTTTTGCGGCTACGAGCAGAGTATGCCATAGAGCTAGACATAGACTCGCGCATATGGGTACCATGGAACGGTCTTTGTACAACAGACTGTTGTAGCATCCGCCGGGCTGCGCTGGAGGAATGCAATGAGGTTATCCCTCACTGCTTGGCTTCAAGCTGTTCGTTAATATGTGAGAACCTGCGAAAACATTAACCTTGATACAGCTGGCGGTTGTTCTATACCCCACTGCAACATTGATGAAGGTCATGCTACGAAAGTATCTCACAGCAGGTCTGACTGGTGCGGGATTGAGAAGAAGGGCGACATCAGTTCTGCGCGAAGTCTAATTCAAGGTGTTTTTCAAACATTTCTTGCTCTTGTCTTCCGGAAGGCATTCTCAACAATACAAGAGGAGCTCACTGAAAATGCAAGAGGGTTGTGCATATTAATTGGAAGTGTAATCGCATTAGTTCCGCCATTCAGGCAATATGTTATAATTGGAAGTGTAATCGCATAGTTCCGCCATTTAGGCAACATGTTCCAGAGTAATGTTGGGTGCTCGTCACCCGCATGATCCCCTCGCCCACAAGGTCGTAGTCCGGGTATGAGATTCGATCATTGTGACAGGGAAACTGGCAAATTTCATAGACACGGCCGGATTGTCGCAAGCTGGTCAGGGAACATCTCCGGATATTCAGAATCATTGGGATGGCCGAGAAGGGCAAACGGATCAGTTCGCGAGAATCATAGGAATACCAGCCACCGGGAAGGGCTTGCCTCCTGTATATTACATGAGAGAACACGGACGAGGATGTCTCACAGCCGTGTGCTGCGGTGGACGCTAGATTGTATCCGCAGGACGTGCCATTGAGACCCAATTGCACGCACAAGCACGATTATACCTTGGAGTCCTTCACCACGAATACGAGTGTGGAAGTAGTGAACAGATGCTGGTCCGAGTCTGAGTCACAGTTCATTTCAATTATGGAAATCTTAGCGCCTGGGAGGCTGTCACAAGCGCCAACCGAATAAGTAGCCCCTTCCAAATACAAAGAGGACAACTGTGAGCTACCGCAGCCAAGGGCATAACTTCACTCGCTACCCTCACCATCTCCGGTGACGAACAGGACTTTATATGAGAGATACTTGGGTGAGTCTTATTCCTCTCACGAGCAAAGCAAGCATTGGTCAAGTGGCAAATTTCATGGTGTGGCACTAGACATCATCACAGGAGTGATATTGCATCCCATACAGCCTGCTCATACTTCCCTTTCATCTGTACAAAACTTGCCACATGTGAGCCAACAACTATGGCCTGGATATGTGGCAAGTTTGCGCTGTGTTACAGAAGCCATGATAGGAGTCAGAAAACGCAGTTTCGCGTTGCTCTGGGCGCTCCAGTATTGTGACCGTCAACGCTGCTTGGCTTTTTGTTCTATGGCGGAGGTCGGTCTGAGGATCATGAACCCACGTCTGTTGTCACGTCATTCATCTGGAATTTGATGCATGATGTCTGGTCAGCCGAACATCTGTTGCGGGTCGTTTTGACCAATCGCGTGAATAGCCGACTGCGACTCATGAAACCTATTTGGTCCTCGCCCTTTTCTCTTGTGGTCGGCCTTACTATACTCTTGTTTCTTATTCACACCCGGTAACAGCATCAAACAATTATGGACGCTTTGCCCCTCTCGAAAGCCTCTGCTTCGGAGAAGTTCCCAGCGGAGATATGGCTCGAGATCTTCGAGCAGGTGCCTAGGTCCAACGACCTCCACAGCCTCAGCATCGTCTGTCGGAAGTTTGCTCGGCTTACCGCCCGCGCGTTGCATCGTGACCTTATCTGGACAAACGCCAAGTGTGTCGCACAAAACCTCGTTGTCTGGGACGATAATCCAAACGCGGGAATGGAGACGCTCGTCCGTTCCCTTGTTCTTGGGGTGGGCCGTCTTCCACAGGGGATCCCTTGCCGTGTCGTGGACATAGATGGAACTGTGCACGATGAAGGTAATAATCACTCATACCAAAGGACTTTGGCGAACAGCGCGCTGGCCTCCAGGCACGGGTTGGATAACTGCGCGAGGTCGTACGCATCCCCCACTCTGAATGCCACGATGTGGATGCGAGTTAGAACATTCACGAACATCGCGTCGCTCGCTTTGACGAACCTCTACGTCTTTGAAGCCCACTTTGTGCTAATCCACAGGCTGCCTCAGCTTCGCTCTCTCCATCTCGAGTCGTGCATGTTCCATGCAGATGCAGCGCGTGGTTACAATCACTCTACCCTCCCCATCACTGAGTTGACAATGCTCGGCGTCCGCCGCGGGGCAGGCAGGGACCACCACGACATCGTACATTTGCCCAATATCCCAGCTAACCTGCAGATAAACAATGTCCAGCAACTTCAACAACTCCTCGCTGGGAACCAGCTGAATGTTCATCTGCTTCCCCTCGACCCTATCGCGCAGGTCCTCTCTCTGGCCATCGCCCATAACCTCCAGAAACTCACGGTTGATTCTTCCGCGGACGTGTTCAGGTTCGTCTTCGACGCGCCGGGGGCTCAGCAGCGCGGTTGGACCATCCCTGCCACACTGGAGCACGTCTACGTCGTACGGAAGCGCACTTGCGCTGGCGCCGACCCGAAGCCGACTCAGTATCAGGGCGAGGGTGCGTTCCCGGACTCGCACCTCTACCACTTCTGCGTCAACGCACAGAATCTGAGGACGATCTCCACGCCGATTTTCATCTCTACGAACATCGCAATCTCCCCCGACGCGATGCCGATGGGCCTGGAGCGCTTCGCGGCCCCACTGGAGACTGCGCAGCTCATTGCTGGGGCACGCGACCTCAAGGCGCTGGGTATGCTCAAGTGTGGGGTCGGTGCGCGGGAGGGCGTCATCGCGCTTACGGACATTGCGACGGTGCGACCTGGGCTGAAGATGCTGATGATGGAGTGCAAGGGTTGGGATGCGGAGCTCATCTCCTGCATCGCAGAGAACTTCAAGGAGCTCCGCCGGCTGAAGATCGTCTACGAGGGAGTTGGGCCTGACGAGGTGCGTCGAGTCTCGAGTACAGGAGGGATCGTAGGCGGCAACTAACCGCACCACGCTTCGTACAGGACGACCTAGTGGCGATCGCCCCGGACTACCTCTTGGAGCTACCGGAGCTGCATACGCTTGAGTTATTCAAACTACCCACGAACGGCGGGTTCAAGCCGTCGTATCCGAAGAGTTTCTTCGACTCGTCGTTTGCGTCCATCGAGGAGGAGCTGCAGGACATGCTCATCCCGTGGAACAGGCACTGCCCGAAGCTCCGGAAGGTGCAGCTTCTCGCCGGGTACGTTATGACGCGCGCATTTGGAAGCGCCCCGTGGAAGCTTTCGCGCGTGACCCATCTGGACGAGAAGGAGGACCTGGAGTATTAAGCTTTGGCTACGAAAGCTGGGACCGTGCAGTTGCCGTGGCGTATCGGGTTTGGATATGACAGGGCGTCCGCCATCTTCATTCGTTGCGTCTATACTCATGCAGCCATTCATCGCCTCCCTGTTGTGATGTGATACCGTCCAGTGCGTATACGCTATACCTCTGATCGTGTTCGCAGTGTTTGTCATGGTCTCAATAGTGAATGGAGTGGCCGATGTTCGGGCTGACCAATCGCCTACAAGTCCCTTCATCCTGAACGGCGGGCTGGTCACACACAAGGCTTGTACCACAGCGCCCCCAAGATGTCCAACTACAGTACAAAAGATATAACAAACCCTCCTTTCAACTGTCCAGAGCGGACGTCATCGCGACTCAGAAATGAAGGAAACCGGTACTTGTTGGCATTTGGAAGACACAGAGGTACATGGAGGTGCACATGTGCAGCATGAATTGTGCGACCTCCGAGTCCTCAAGGCCTCATCCCCACGGAGCCCACTCCACTCTCCGACTACTGTCGTCTCCATTCTCAAGCGTCCACCCCTGACACTGGCAATCGAGTCTGGTTCTCGACTGCCTGGGCCGAGAAGGCACACAAAGTCTTTTGTTTTCGCACTGAACGCAGGCGGTGCGCGCTCGACCCCAGCTGTACACTGGAGGAAGTTCCCAAGTTGGAATTTCATGAGCAGCCTCAGTAGAGCGGATGGCGTGTCTGGTATATGCTATATGTGCTGCAATTGTGTAATGGTCACCATCATCCTTTCACAAGGTGTGCATGATGGTATAGTGTTCAGTCCCGTTAGCACTGCTTTGGATGCACGGACGGATGCATTCGCTCTACTGAGACTCTACTCATGACAGCGTACAAGTGAGTCCGACTAGGAACGCACTCTACTTATCCAGTTGCACCGGAGCACTGACACCTGTTATGTAGGACGGGAGACTGCATGGTCGGAGACGGCTCATCTGGATGTCCCAGAACCCTTGGCCAGGCAATGCAAGTGCCGGGTGGTTTCCGCGTTCCCCACAAGCTTCAACGCGTGAAATACGCATGTTGCCTTCTTCAAGTGCTGGATTTCGCCGGACTGCGGGCCTTTGTAGAGGCAGCGGTGGCGCTCCATCTACTACCGCAACAGTTCATCCAGAACCTTCGCTGATGCTTCCTCTTCTCTTCGTCTTCGTGATCTCCTTGTTCGTAGTCGTGGTGTCCATCTCTAGTCGAACGCTCTGATGTGCGTGGTTACCTACTGTGAGGCGCAACGTCCGCGCACCAACGAGCCTGCAAGTCACGAAGCAAGATCCAGAATCGCATAGAGTGTATTGACCGAACGCCGTATGATACAGGACAAATCGGGTTCTAACTGGAACGAAAGCGCCAGCCCTGACATCCAGTGAGTGTCTAACATAAGGACAGTAAAACTAGGTTGGTGTGTGTGTAAGTACGTACGTGCGCATCCATACGGGACAGTCCATAGTGACAAAGTGATGGGGTCGTAGTCGACACAGATGAGAGCGAAAAGGGTGTGTATGTAGCAATACAGCCATGAGGTCAGCCGACTAAACGTACTGTAAAAGTATCTCTCTCCTTGATCCATGCTCAGGGACCCTCGCGTACATCTACCGGACTCGTCCTCAAAGATCACGAACTCACAGCGGCTTCCACCCATCGCCCGCAGGCCACTTCAAATCGTCCCTCTCAAGCACCATCCGCCTCCCACTCCTCCCTTCCTCCCTGTCTACAACGGCAACATCGACCCCTCCCTCCCTCCATCTCCTCGCCCTCACCTCGACCTTCTCGTGATCCACGTCATGGTCCAAACCCATACTGCTCCCCGTGTCGTCCCTGTCCATGCCCCTACCCCTGTCCGGCTCCGGGCTCCCCGCGTCGTCCACGTCATCCATGAGCCGCTTCTCACCCTCCGCACGCATCCATGGGGGCCGGTGCGTTCCGTGCGGAACGAAACCCCGTCGCGAGATCGCGCCTTCGGCCTTGAACCGCGCGACATCCAGCGCCGGCTGCGCGCGCAGCTGCAGGTTCGTAAACGTCTTCTGCAGACTCCCGAACGAGTCCGAGAAAGCGTCCCGCCCGCGCTCCTTCTCTTTCTCCTTCTCCTTGTCCTTCTCCCGTTCCCGATCCCGTTCTCGTTCGCGGTTAGAGGATAGGGATAGATGTCGTGACAGCATCAAGTTGGAGGGTGTCTGGCTGCCATAATCAGGGGGATTTGCAAACGGAGACTCAAGGGGAGAAGATGTTGGCGTCAGCTGTGCACTTTCCGGGCGCTTCCGCCGTGGTGGGGGTGGAACGGGGGGAGGGGAAGGGTGGTGCAAGGACTTCGAGCGGCCCACGCGCGGGGTCGAATTGGACGGCGCAAAGCGATCTCCGTCGAGACCCGAAGCGAGGACCTTACGATCGGGGTGTGTTGGTGGGGGTTCTGGCGGGAGGTCAGAAGGTGTCCACGGAGGTGTGCGGGATGGAGAGTTGCTGGGCGACGTGAATCGTCTCGATGGAGGTTCTGGAGATGCGCTTGCTGATGCAGAGAGCGTGGCGCGCTTGAACGGGGATAACGAAGCAGTCGCAACCTGCTCGAAGGACCGTACCGAGCCACCGACAGTCGACGCAGGCGGGCTCAGATTGCGTCTTGGAGGTAGCGAAGGGACGCGTCTGTGCACCGCAGTGTGACCAGGTGAGCTAGTGGTAGATGTAGCGGATGACGCGGAGCTGCTGGCGTCCTTGATAGGACTCTTGCTGCGCGTCCGCTTCTGAATCTGATTCTGAAGGCCCGTGCTGCTCTTGAGCACCTCCATAACGCGTTCCTGCTCAAGCTTTTGCTCCGCCTTCTTCAGACTTTGCGCGATGCGTGTCGCCTGTAGAGACTGTTGAATCAGACTATTGGCGTTTGTTGTCGAGACGCTCCGGGATGCATGCGGGAAACTGGGGATGACTGGTGGGAGGTCACGGATGCTGGGCTGCGGGTGCTGCGTACCCATGGATGCATGCCGCGGAGGAAGGATGGGTTTGCGGGGCGGCAATGGAGGTATCTTGGCCTCTTGGGAGGCCGTAGGCTGTGCTCCTGGGAAAGTCCCGGTACCAGGCGGCGCGGAATGAGGTTGGGCATCCTGAGAACCTCTCCGGTTCAAGAATGGGTTGGTCGGTTTGGGGGGAAGAGATGGTGGAGGAGGTTTCGAGGGCGCTGAGGCTGGTGCGGGATATGGGATCACCCCTCCATTCAGCGAGAAACGGTTGCCATCGGGGGATGGTACGCGAGAACGCTTCCCAAGCGGAGAAGGTGAATGAGATTTTATATCGTCTGGACGAGCTGGAAGATGCAAGTTACTCAGCACTGCATACGTCAGGAGAGCGCATTCTAGTGAACGAAAGGATTGAGCAGCATCTAAAACACGCAAGGTGTCATCTAGTGGTGACGCGAACCTTGTTCCACGTAAGGACAGATGATCATGGAAGGTTTACCACAACGCTGCAAGTTATCCGATATGCCGTTCGCGCGAACGACATGATAAACCACGAGACGTAGGTCTCACACAAGGATGAAAGGTAGCATGCATACCAGTGCGGTGGTCGCGTAATCATGCAGCATAGCACCCGTACAATGAATGAACATGGGAAACTGCCCAATGCACAAGAGAGGATCCTGGATGTAGGGGGTGTGTCGATTCGATCGTGTCTTTTGCCAGACGTGCAGAAAGCGAAGAGGACATTTGATAAATAGCGACGACAACATACCTTGGACAAAAACGAGACTTGGGTCCATTTCCCTCCCGCTGAGCACATGGGAAACGAGCCGCAATGCAGCGAAGAACTGGCCGCCGGCCAATACATCTGCGGGGCCGAGGTCAGGAGAGAAGAGTCGGAGGATCTGCAATGAGATGAGACACATCATATCTCACGTTGACGAGAGAGGGACGCACCGAGTCAACAGTGTTCGGCGCGAGGGTGGGATAGCGGCCTCTGAGCCATGCTCGTGCTTCGCGGACGCCGACGGAGAGCTTATCGTAGTCCGAGGCGTGTTCGGCGTCAAGCTCGACGATGTCGCGGATGGAGGCGGTGTAGGTGGTGTACTCTGCGTCGTTGAGCGCGGAGACGTGGAGGATGAGCGGACGCGACATGGAGCATGCCGTGGTGGACGACAAAGAGCGGGGCGGAGACAAGGTTCACGACTAACGCGAGGCAAGCAGGCGCGCTCGCCAGTCCGACCAGGCGCGGCTGTGTCAGGCGCCTTGGCCCGGTCGCGTCGCTCGGCATTGAGGCATGCCGCTGCGGTGTGTCTGCTCTCTTGGCCAACTTGCCTCCACGCACCCATGACTACTGCTGGCAGGAAAACGCGGGAACATCGTGCACAAAACGTGCGCACACGACATACTCAAGCTCTGAATTATTACGCACCAGCACAGGGCTGCACAGGGACGGGAGACCTAGCCAGCGAACAAGGATTCAGTAGGTGCGGAGCGGTGCATACGACAATTATCTTCAACGGTGGTTGCTGACTGAGCATATAAGTTAAAGTATTAAATCATTTACTCATTCTCCTTCGTCGGATTCGAAACAGGGCTTCACCTTCGAGGCTCGCTTCCACCATGCGGCCCTGGGCAGTGTGTATGGTCAGCTCGTGCTCACGACTTGCTTTTCGCGCCGCACCATTTGGCATATGGGCCCATGGACGACCGCCCTGAAACCTACTTGGCTAGCAGACAGAGGTCGTGCCTATTAGCATGATCTAGTGCTTGCTCTGTTTCCGGTCAGCGCGACTCCGACGCAATGCTTTTATACATATCATCAAATATCATCAATGAGGATTATTATGGTGCTCTCTACTCAACGCCCGCACAAGACGGTCTGGACCCAGAGCAAACGAGGGTGCATATCTTGAAGCGGGTATTGACTAGGAGACTGATATGAAACACGCGTTTACGATTCAATACAAAGTACTTCGATTGTCTCTGATCGCCACAAGTTTAACCCCGATCCGCGCAAACTCCGACACGGAGTCCTGGATTTGAATACTAAGTACTTACTACAAGATGTATAACGACAAGATTCATCATAACTCCGACAAGGATATGGGAACGCTTCAAAGCTTACCGTGCCTAAACCTTTCTTGTGCATGTGGTGAGCTCGTTGTGACGACCCTCGAGTTAGAATACTGAATCAGAACACTAGCACAGGTCAACCCTGCATGTCCGTCAACCACGGTCCATTGGTTCTTGTCGCGTCATGCAGATTATGAGGATGTGCCGTCGCGTGCATTTCGAACATCGCGGGAACGTAAAAGGTAAAGTGAGTCCAGCCATGAACGTGGGATTAGCAAAGCTCAAGCATAACAACGTTAACCGCCGGTATTAACTATGGTTTGGTGAATCCTTCCAGCAGACTTGCAGACTTTTTCTACCGACTTCGTGAAGCCAGAAGATGAATACACACCGTTCTTCTGTGCATGATAGTATCGATAATCACACCGACATTCTCGTTTGCAGACCAAAGTGCCCTCCCATGCTCCCACACTCAAGCAACCCGTTCTTTCTGTGGCGTCGGCTCCCGCGATGCAGAATTTTCGCTCATTCTTAGGCGCTCTGATCAACCCAACTGACGATACATCAGACGCAGTCCTATACTGACCCCTGATTATATTCTCCAATTTCCTTCGGGCGTATAGAAGCGTTACCCCGTCTCCATCCTGAGCCGCGCAGTCACTACGATCTGATACCCATCTCAACTAACCAATCAAACGCTGAGCAACGTACCCCAGTGGAGAGTCTGGACCATCACTACACTAGTACTGTCGTAGCATTCGAATGACGCCAGGCGTTGAGTATATTCTTCACCTCGCCTAGGCATAAATGGCTAAACGCTTCCGGTGGCCCTGCGCTCCGCCCCTGCGTGGGCCTCAAACACTCGCTTGCAGTTTCTACACTTCCTCTCAGGGCGCAATGGGAATCTGGGATGCGTCTACGAACCACGATAGGCGACCAGGCCATGAGTCGGGCGCTACCCCTTCGAAAGCGCGTCCCTTGCCCATAGCTCCCATGCTAGCTTGAGCCCCAGATCGAGGACCAGGGACCCCAACATAACCGTGCATCGTCACGGATGGCTCCGTTGCTCGGGATTCATGTGTCCTTCTTGCGCATGCGCCTAATCCTGCCTAATCTGACCTCCGTCTCTTTCAAACTCCGAGACTATTGAGGACAGTCGGGCACGTCGGAGGTGGCACCTCGCCCATCGCGCCAAGGGACCCATTCACCAATTGCGCGTCGTAGTGGCCGGTCATCGAAATCACCCGCTCTCCTTGAGAGCGACGGGAGGGCGGAACAAGAATATCCACCAGACGGTTCGAATTCTTACTTTGGTCCCCTCCGGCTCTGGTGTGCTTCCCGACATGTGCGGGACTTGCGTGGTATGTGACTGGAGGGCCACATAGCGCTCGAGAGTAAATACAGCGCAGCGGAGTGCTGATGATCACAGGCATCCTTGGTGGCGAAACAGTTCGACCGCCAGAGAATGCGTCACGACGAGCAAGTCCCCATAGAGGTAGACAGCAGTCCGAAAGGGCGATCGGCACAGGCCTTGAGATATGCATACCAAACTTTCTCGCGTTGCGACGCGCACAGAAACCCGGACAACCTGGGCCTACAAGATTCCGGAAATACTGAACATGCACCACAGGGGCTTCCCTATTGGTGCTTGCCTGACATACTGTCGGCGCGGCGCAGAATGTGATGTGATTGTTAGACATCCTGGTTCATTGGTATGCTGCAGGTTGGGGTCGTAGGATCTGTGCTGGAGACCCTGGAGATCATGATAGATGACTCCCGAGGGGACCGCGAAACAAGTGCAGCGCCTGCACGGGATTCTTACCACTCAAGTGAAACCTTTATAGAAATCTGGTGCAATGGCAAACGTATAGCACATGAGGTCTCGAAGGCTGCGCCTCGTTAGAACACATTGAAACACAAATACGATCAGCTCTACAAACCGCTGACATGGAGAAAAAATGATACAACCCAGCGACTGAATATGGCCGGGATCCACGGACCACAACACGTTCTCAGACGTTCACCATACGCTCTGCACATGCTGTGTATTAGGGCTCGAGGGGATGCTCTGCGGCATGACGGTTGGGCGTGGCGCCTCCCGAACCGGCTCAGGTTCCTTCCTGTACTCGATCTTCTCTACGCGTACTTCGCCTTCAATGAGTTGGTATACATAGGTGACCACCACGGGGCCCTGGATGTCCATAAGGGCGAAAGAGGGCGTGATATCACTGCGGCGTGCCGGAGTATCGAAAAGTGCCCCCGACGATGCAGACAAGACGACGCGACGTACCCGTTCCAGCTGCCAATCCACGCGCCAGTGGCGGAGCCGGGGTTCACAAAAAAACGGTTGTCGTACTCTACCGCTTGAAACCTGGCGAGGCACCTCAGACTACAGACTACAAAGCCCGCATAGTGAAATCATGATACTCACGTATGTGTGTGCCCAGAAACGAGTACGTCCACATCCAGCTGCCTAGCTATGGCGTTGAGCGAGTCGAGGTCTCCTGTTGGGGCAGATTGGTGCCCGTGTATGACGCCGATCCGGATAGGCGAGTGAGCAACCGTCACAGACAAAGGGAAAGAGCTCTAGCAGACAAAGAGGTTCGGACAGGGTCTATACATTTTCAGACAAAGGGAAAGAGCTCTAGTAGACAAAGAGGTTCAAACAGGGTCTATACATTTTGCCCAACGATACGCACCTCGTCATAGTCTCCCTTCACGACATGGACATCCGGCGAGACCGTCCGCAAGTATTCGTATGTTTCTCGGTCGCAAACGTTACCGGTGCAGAGGATCTGTTGAATTTTGCCAGGAACAAGGAGCTTCTTGAACTTCAAGGGGAGGTCATAGACTCTGTATGGAATGTGGAGGTCCCCGATGACAAGGACAAGGACCATGGTGGCAATGGTCGAGGGGTACACCCTGCGTGGTCGTCCCGCGTCCGTCCGTGGCAATCCAACCCACGTGGCAGCTATGTCATGGGCGCTTGTGGAACCTAGAATGATATTCGCCTCTTGTTGCCGAACCACCACGCTCGTTCACTGGCTTTCCGCTCTTCGCCAGCCTGCTCTCTGGGCATATCTTCTGTAGCTCTGGGACATGGCACACAGTCTGTCGGAACAGTGCACGCCGCTGAAACGCCAGTACGACGCATGCTTCAACGCCTGGTTCGAAGGGTACCTTGAGCCTGCCGTCTCCGCCTCCGTTCCCCCGGACCAACGGGCCAAGTTTTCTCAAGATAAAGCGGCAGAGTTTGAGCGGTCATGTGGGGTGGTATGGCGGCAGTACAGGGACTGTGTACAGGTGTGTGGTGCTTACTGCGTGTTTGACCGGCCCCTATGTGACCCTTGCTCCATCCTCCGTCCTGCCCCCAGAAAGCAGTCAAGGACAAGGGCTTGGAAGAGCTGTTGGATCAGGCACGCTCGGAAAACCCGCTTAAAGATCAACCATCCTCTCCGCCGAGTAATAGCTCATCATAGCCCGTTGCCGATGTATCAGCATGAGCACTCGTTCCGTGAGACCCAGCCGTTGAAACACTTCGCTGGATTCACCCTGATCGTGACTACGTATTCTAGATCACCCATAGTCATGGACCCAACACGCTACCATTAACTTACGGCAACTTCGCTGGATTCACCCTGATTGTGAATACGTACTCTAGATCACGGACCCAACACGCTACCCTTAACTTACGAAGTTACTCGTAGGTGGTGGTGTCGTCGAGCTCACCACTTCTGTTACGGTACTGTACTCAGACACCACGCAGCTTCGCTAGGATTAACATTTCTCACCATTCAATTCCGAAGTACTCGAAGACTCTGCTTCCGCACACATCGGTACTGTACTCAGACACCACCCAGCTTCGCTGGGATTAACATTTCTCATCATTCAATTCTGAAGTATTAGAAGACTTTGCATCCGCACACACTCGTATCGCTTGCTCTGTTCGCTATTGCAATAAATACCATTTCCGCTTGCGCTCGGATATATCACAGCCATTAACTCAGCCCTCCCAATGGGTCTGAGAACGTGGGACGCAAATATGAGCACAATCTTAGCGGTCTCTTGCGTTTGAACAGCGCTCACTGTGTGACCCTGAAGGACCTGAAGGTATGCTACGACTTTTGGCATGGCAGGCCTTCCAGACCTAATGTCTTGCGATGAAAAAGTTCCTTGTGTGTTGCGTTGGCAGTGGAATATCCGTCATTCCATAACCCTGGAGTTCCTTGTGTGTTGCGTTGGTAGTGGAATATCCGTCATTCCACTACCCTGGTTGCATACGAACCTCAACGGCTAATCTTGTGCTTTGTGGGGATTATCGTGCCACACATCCTTCTCACGTTCGTCGTACAGGCCACTCGCGACAGACCTAAAATATCTGACGCAGGTAAAATTCCTAGGTGATATGTCGCATAAACGCGCGTGAAGTTCTCGCTCAGGTTTTGTGACGGCGATCTGACCGGTCCAGGGTCCTAAAGGCGGCCTGACTGACGTCCTGCCGGGAACCCATTCATCGCCGAATCGACATGCCGTTCCTCTCCAACGTTTCATCTCCATGTCTCCATGTTCGAGGCTGAGGCTGAGCACCCTGCACTCATGCCCAGCACACTCCAACACCGTTTGACGTCTCACTAAATCGTCCTTTGCTGTGGTTGAACATACCGCCGCCCCATCCACGGCAAAGCGCCATTCTCGCGTATCTATCTCCCGCGCAACCGGATAATACTTAGCGGAACGTGGCGCCCGCACCCGAGCGCTTGGCTTTGTGGGTCCACCCTCCCCACTCTGGCCATGGGCCCGTGGTGGGTGCCTGCAGATAGCTAAGCCTGGGGCTGGAACACTAGAACCTCAGGCCTCATCTCCCGCGTCGCTTCGTTTTGCCTTCGTGACCGATAGTCGGCAGGCATGCGCGAGACTCGTCAATTCTTCAAACAGTGCCATCAACACGCACACCAAGCCCCGTAATAACATTGTCGGGACAAGGGTATCTCTTCCAACACGCACACCAAGCCCCGTTGTAACATTGTTGGGACAAGGGTATCTCTTGCTCTTCGTCCTTGGGACCCGGAGACCCGCTCATCCGACTTTATGTTCAACTTGGTACTAACGCGCATAGCCTTGTCTTGGACCATTCACCCTACAGTACTGAGAACTATTACTCTATATTCTGTGGGTGCGCAGCACCCTGAAATTGGCTGGGATGTCAAACTCGATCGCTGAAGCGCGCCCGACTACGTATCAACAATGACGCTGCGCCTGTCGTGTTGGCAGGCAACGCCGCTATCAAAAAATCACGGATCTCTTCTCCTCTCCCATAGCCCTTCACTAGAGTCCCTTGCATCTTCCTTCCAGCTTCTGGTCTACGATCTGGTGGTATCAGTCCCTAACACCATAGCCGCCTCCGGTTGCTGTGGTTTGACTCCAACGTCCTGATTGTATTGGCTGAGAAGCTCTAGGTCTCTCCCCCCCTGTTTTACATAGCCACTGACAAGGTGCGATGAACTCCAACCCGCATCCTACGATTTCTTTGGGCTCGATAGAAGCTACGATGACGCATGCCGGCATCGGATGCATGCTCCGACCGTCAATGTCATTCACCCCAGGGTGAGATCCCACAGTGGAGGTCGTCTGACAGAACCGTTCTGACAGTGTTACATACCGAGCGGCCGCAGAGTGTCATGCTAACAGAGCCGGTTCGCGTTAGAGCCGGTGTCTCGCAACTTGGGCATCATTGTGGCCCCTCCTGCCTATTCCGGAGACCGCGCCCTGGAGTCGCCACAAGTCACTGTCGACATGCGAAGACATGTAATGACGGCGCGTCACTGTGTAGCGGCCACTCTTAAAGGTTAAATACCAACAGCGGTGATGGCGGGGGCTCGAGTCCTAGTAGTACTCGCAGTCTGTCATTGATAGCATGGATCTATAAGCTTTCAAGTTCAGACTCGAGAGGGTAGAGTTTCCGGGCACAGTCACACCGTGAGGGGGTGCTATACTAGTCAAGCCTGCAAGGTGAAGACAGACTCCAGCCTTTACACCGCATAGTTTCGCCGTAACGTTCACGCCGTTGTTGTTTCGCAGTCAAACCGCGCCGCCCGAGTCGGAGTCAGAGTCGGAAGCCGGACACAGGTCGGACTCTGGACTCCGGAGAGCTGTTGGAGATATGGATAATCTGTTCTGCACTCGAGCGAGTCGCGAGCATCGCTCGGTGCGCGCGCGAAATGTGGCAGAATGCAGATCCGAGTTCACCGTCCCAAACAAGACCGTCCTTACCAAACACCCTCCCTCATCCACTCAGACGACCCTGCATCCACAGCCTGAGGTTCGACTGACAGTCATAACGCCCGACCGATACTAGTGCTCGCTCGAATTTTGCAAGCATTGAACGTTTGTATTTCGACACGCCTTCCGGCGGGATGTCAGACATCCATGGTAGCAAAGCCCACATGAAGCACGCACTTACATACGGCGCTCATACTATTCCTGCCACTACTCGGACCTCTGGTTTATCGATTACTATCCGATAGATGGACGGGGTTGTTTGTGTACAAGTCGAAATGTCACAATACAATTGTCAACGGCAGCGCCGTTCCGAAGAAGAAGGAGAGTGACAGCACTAGCTCTGGCTGTGCGTGCACACGCGGCGGCCTGTCGTGGACATGGTTGACGTTAGCGTTCAGCTGTGATCGTTTTAATGCGCACGAGCGGTGAGCGTTTTGAGGAACATGCGCGAGAGGCCGTCGCCGCGCAAGACCCCTTCAACGTTTCAACGTCCACTGAGTCCACGCTTCCACGTAGCTGCCACTGTTTACTTCAAAGCAAGCCTCACCGGGGGCAGTTGGTATGAATATTGATTTGAACACACTGTCACACATACTTCAAGCTCCACAAGCCGCCCAATTGAATTCTACCCTACGTTTGAACGGTTCTTCGCATTTCCGAGCTTCCAAAATATGAACACTTTCCTCATCCGCAGTTCGAACCTCAGGCTCATCGCTTCAGAACTCGCCTGCCCATCGAAGCGCGCAAAGTCAACATGTTTCCCCCATTTGCGTACCCGTTTTGGCCAAGTATGTCAATCAAGCTTCCTGGACCCGACTTGCCTGAACTTGCGCGCATGGGTAAGCTTTAAGCGCCGTTACCCGTCGCGATGAGGAGGGGGTTCGAACGAAATTCAATTTACTCAATCATTTCCATCATCAACCTTGTCAATCACAAGATACTCGATATTCGATGTTCGGACTGAACGCAATCACCGAACGGGCCATCTTGACGCGGTTCAAACGTTCACGGTTGACAATTGGAGCGCCCTATGGCGTGGAGGCGGGGACGTCGCCAGAGAACCGGTACCAAAGAGGCAGGCAGACGAGAGCAAGCCCAGAAACAAACAAGACGGTTGACCGACGAGAGACGGGGGAGGAGACGATTATTGACAAACTTGAACGGTCCTTTGGAGGGGTGGAGAGTGTAGGTGGTACAAGTAACGTATATAATGACGATGATCCAGATATATAGAGACGATGATGCAAGCGTGGCGTAACGTTGAGAGCGAGCAGATTGCAACAATAAAAACTCAGAATACAAAGTGGGATGAGATAAGAGGCCGGGATGGACATGAGCATGGGGCATGAACGGTGGACATGGAAAGATGGAGATAGAGTGACAAAGTAATACCCATGAAGCAAAAAAAACCCGTACAGTACGCATCAACAATGCAAAGTCCAGGAAGCATGAATGGAGGAACATAATTGATGAGGTTGGGATGATGGGACACGAACCGATGCCGGGTAACGAGCCGCACGACACATACAAAACTAACAAGGTCCAGTGAACAACCAGGGTATCGCACGCACGGGGCGGGCGAGAACGAGTAAATCACGCCGTCATCCCCGCAGAGAGCATGGGCATGGTATAAAGCATCGCAGGTTCGATGCCGTCCTGCAGGCCGCCGGGCGTGTACGTCGGCACGGCGTATTGATACTGCACATAGGGATACTGCATCGTGGCGTCTGCCACGGGGTAGTAGTACAGACCCTGATGCTGCGCGTATCTAGGCGGCCAAAGTACGTCAGCCAAGGGTGCACTGATGGCGCAATGCCCGGGGAGGCAGACAAAAAGACGAGTAAAGAAATGGGAGACTCACTCCACGGCAACGGCGCTGTCAGCGAGCGCAGGCTCTGCGTGCGGCATGGGCGGCAGCTGTGGAAGGGCAATCTGAGGCGCCGGGTCGGCGGTGGCGGCGAGGTTGATCAGCATGTTGTTGTGCTGTATTCCCTGCATGCCCTGTGCTTCGGCAGGCACCGTGAAGACGCCCATCCGCTCCTCTGGAGAAAGGAACGTCGGCGACCCCGTGCAGCGGACAGGGCGAGGCGCGTGCACGGAGGCGGAGGCGGGATGCTGGTCGGGGACCTCATGGTAGATCGCGGAGGGGTCCTGGGGGTGGTACACGTGCGCGCCGTCGGCGGAGTACGAAGGCTGCTCGTAGTACTCATGCATGGGTGTCGGCTCGGGATAAGCGTCCACTGCGTTCTCGTAGCCGTACGAGGAGGCCATGGTGTACTGGGAATCGTCCCATTGCGATCCGTAGTCGGTTGGAGACGAGGTGGAGTCGACATCGGGGTAGAGGAGCTCGGGCGTGGAGGGCTCGGGTTCTTCTGACTTTGACGTGTAGCGATATGACTCGCAGTCGGAGACGGAGCAGGAAGCGTCTGCAGCCTCTGAGGAACAGGCGGATCCTTCGCGCTGTCGGCGGATGCGATGTTGGCTGGCTACCTGGGAGGTACGCTTTTCGGGCTTGTCCTCTTCAACGTACTCGCAGATGTACCCGCGAGCGAGACAGCGGGTGCATGTCGGGCGAGTTCCACTGCACTGTAGCGGTTGGTATGGCGTCAGGAAGGGGTGAGTAGGAAGAAGACCGGTGGGACGGACCTTGGCCTTACGTTGGCGGCATTTATTGCACGCCTTTTGGGTGCGCCTGTTCTTGAGTGGTGTGGGTGAACGTAAGAAGATGCAGGTACCATCAGGACCTGGGAGGGTGCCGGCGCGATAGTGGTAGTACTCGGGACCCCATGGTACATCGTAGGGTATGAGGTTCCAGCTGTCTTCAGAAGCGAGAGCGACGTCTAGGGAAGACTGGTGGAAGAGGTCTACGGGTGTGGAGGGGGAAGGTGTAGCAGGGGAGGAACGGCCCGAAGCGGCACCGGAGCCGGGGTAGAAGAGCTGGTCGGTACAGTGCTCAAACATGATGGTGAGGCCCTCGGCTGGCGATGGAGGTTGGTTGGACATGTCGAGGAGGAGAACGTGTGGCGGGGGATGCCAGAGGACGAGGGCGGGAGTAGTAGAGCGATATGAGGATATCGGTGAGGGGACGGCTAGGGGCAAGAGGAGTGGGAGAGGCGATCTTTTAACAAATGAGCCATGTTAGGCATCGGCTGGAGTGAAAGGCTCGTTAATGGAAAAAGGGCGCGAGATTGAATATTGAAGGGCAGACGGCCATGTCTGAGTCTCGAGCAGGCGCCGATTCCCAGTCATGGCGCTCAGAGATCGAACTCGAGATCTCTCCTGTTCAGGGATCGGGGCCATAGGAAAGTTCAAGTTGATGAACAGAACTCGTTCCGTGGCGTTGCACATATCGAGATCCCCGCTTTACTGGTCTAGTCTCCCTCTTTTCCGTCATAACTATTCTCTCTATCTGCCAAGTAATATTTGGGCCACTGCGGCTGTCGGTCCTCACCCACAACAACTAAGGAGCAAATGGTTATCTAACGCCACCCAGTGGTGCCCTCTAGCGCGGCAAGAGGAAACAGACATGACCCTCAAAAGGCTCACAGCTCAAGCCTTGAACAGCCGGCGGTTTGGCCAGGGATGGCAGAGAGAGGGAACGCAGACCCTGAGTCGTCCACACGCCAAAATCTGAGTCAAAGACGCTCACTGACACTCACTCGGACATAGCGCTCCTTGGGCGCGGCGTTGAATGGCACCCTCCCCGCCGCCGCCCTATAACGCTCTATACCATGGCGGGATCCCGCACGGCTCGAGATTGTCGGCTGTGCGATGAGCCACCGACTCCAAGCCCTCTCTACTGTTCAGCCTGCTCACGTGTCCCACCAATTTGCGCCACCAACCCCCCCGGGATACTACTTACCTGCGAGCAATATTTGCCTGCCTCCCAGAGGTTATATCCAGGAGCCCCGACACTCATCAACTAAAGCCCACGCGTAGCCTCCACCACACCACCTTATCCTCGTCCCCCGCTAACTCCCGACCAACGTTTACAAGCCACTGCGATCTCCCACCACCGACTCCAGTGTTCCTCGACGTCTTCTCGTTCAGGAACTACACAGCATTAGTTCAGCTTCATATCATGACATTTCATGTGGCGGTCTCCAGTCGTGACCTATCTGATGCGCCCCACCCACACGCGTGCTGTTCACTTCATCGGCGGGAGCTGTTCATGTCCGCGCCTCTGTCTGCTTGGCACATCATTGACGTCCCAATCAATGTATCTGTAGTCACAACATGCACATTAGTGAGCAACATTCTGGCCACGCAAGTACTGAGTACATAGTAAACACATCCCGCTCGCGAGCACAGGCGGTGAATGAGACTGGGGCTTCTGGGCTATATAATTCACTCGATATCCGACTGCTACAGGGTGTGGTTGCCATGCTATCTATGTATGTAATGATACTGAAACATACCAACTGAAGAGCGAGAGGGGCGCACGCACGCGGGCAGGAGATAGATCAATCACAACCTCTACCGGCACCGGAGATCTCTTGAGCTGGGCGATTCGCTTCACGTCGATGGGTCGTGCAACACGGCGAGCAGATAGCGTTCGTCTGCGAAAAGAAAGGAACAGAAAGACAACGGAGTACGTTCGTCAGAACTCTGCAGGTCCACTATAATCGTGCGTGTGCGCGTAACGGCGCAATATGTAGGCGCGATGATCGTGCGCGTGACACGCACCTGGAGAGATCATGATTTCGTGTCGCTTTGTCCGTATCCTCATAAACCGGATATCGTCCTGAGAAAAACACAAGACAAGAGACGCGATCGCCACCGTCAGCGGTCAGAACGCGTATACGCTTAGAATATGATGCGCGCGATGGAAAGCCTAAACGACTCGGGGTGTGCGGGAACGAGAGAACATGCAAGGAATGCTGCCACTCACCCCGTCGTTATGCCCCCCGCTCACGTCCTCCAGGCCCGTCTGCACGCTGTGCACTATCCGTGCTATCGCGCTCGCGTACTTCTTCCCCTGCTCGCCCTCGAAGACGACACCAGAGTGGCGGATGATCGTCACAGGCTGGCCTCTCGACAGGAGCATGTATCCCAGGACGGATCGGTGCGATGTGAGGAGAGTCAATGTTTGTTCGAGCTCGGGCGACGTGACGTGCGCCTGCGTTGGTGTCGCGTGCGGTTCCGCCATTGTCTGCATGGCCAGCATCGGGGAGGACGTAAGTGACGATGGTTGAGCGCGTAGTACCGAATCAGCGCGACGCGTCGGGGACCAGAAGCTTACGTAAGTTAATTCTCTTGGAGTCGGCGGCTATATACCTTCAGTGTCGGGATACTCTGTATGGGTTAGTGTAGGGTGAGTGGAACTTTGACCTTTCCCGCGCAGAGCATCATACATGCCCGTAGCAAGTCCTCTCCGAGTCTGTGCAGGATACTCACTGCTGCAACATACGCGCCATCTATTGGCCCTGGAGAACAAAACGCACTGCGGCACACCCGTTCGGGGAAAACACTCGTGGCCACAGTTCTAACGGAGCTATCAGCGCAATGCGTTCAACGCTCCCGCGCTACAGAGCCCACTCTAGCAACCCGGTCGCGCCGACGCAGGAGTTGAATAGAAAGAACAGATGCAGCAGCCCTTTTCACCTCCCCCACACGTGGCGGCCCCCGCCTTGACGGCACATGGCAGTCTCGAGCCGACGGCGCGCCTGCGCCGACTCACAGCAAATCTCCCAGCTCGACATTCAATAATCAACAGCTCCAGCACAACTGTCTGTTACCTCCGGGGCCTGGTCGGGACCCCTTCTGGAGTTGAGACGGATGCACATCGAGCGCAGCATGCCATAAGTACGTAACATGCTTGGGGCAGGATGCATATGATAATATTAATGAGATGATCTCGGCAGCGCACATAAGCTTCGATCGGTCCTCGAGCTCTTTTTAAAAAACGTATCCCGAGCGGCGAGCGGCGCATACTCGCCTTGAATGCGCCGGATTCCTGGGGAAGGCAAGTAAGCAGACGGTACCGGGTTTATGAACGAACATTAATGCTTGCCCCGGGAGGCCGAACCGCGCACGCGATGCGCTCAAAGCGAGCGCCGCGCGGGGGTGGGGACACTGGGGAAGGGGCCGACATTCTTGAGTATTTCTGGGTTCTTTGAATTCCGAACGTGCGATATTGATGCACACTCTAATTGGCAACACATACATAGTATGACAACAAGCCTGCGAAGCACGCAGGCACTGTATACGACTCCACTCTGGAACTCGAGCCGCCCAGAGCTTATAGTAGAGCCTTAATACTATCTGCGACTTATCCGGGTCCTCCCCAGCGCAGCGCGAGCACAGGGCAATTTCGCTACTTTCGCCCATTGCATACGATGCATATCATATCACAACATGTTATATAATACAATACCTTGCTGCACCGCACTCTGCATGCTCTGCCCTTGCTCCTTTCAATCCCACCGAGCGCGCGTCCGGACTTACGAGGTCGGAGGCAGGATAACGCATCATGTCCCCCTCATCACGTCCGGACGGCTTGGAGGCTGCCCTGAACGCCGGACGTCGTGATCGCGATGGCGGGACGATACTGGCTTGTCGCGGCGGGGAAGCGTGAACATGCCCGATGGGCCAACGACACTGACAGCTCCAGGGGATCGTCCGAATGAGGGAAGGGGAGAAGCCAAAGCTGGCCCTGATCCACGCGTACTGAACGATGTCCACGATCGACGACTAGTAGTCCTATACGACACTTGTGGCCTCCTTCAGCTATAGTGCAGTAAATCGCGATCCTCTAGAAAAGTGCGATCGACGACTAGTAGTCCTACACGACACTTGTGGTCTCCTTCAGCTATAGTGCGGTAAATTGCGATCCTCTAGAAAAGTAAGTACTACAGTATATCACGTCGGGCACGAGTACCACCGAGCGCTGCTCGCCAGTGTACTTTGTGTCTTGAGGAACATGTTAACAACGAACGTACTTCATACAGCCTACACAGCCTCCGGAGCTCCGAAGATTTGAGTATTGGGCACTGGTGCGCGTGAGTGGCTCTGACTCAGATCCTCTCGACTCGGACGTTGGACGCGGTCGGCGTTGGTGAGTGCTCAACATCTGCAGCGTTATAATGCCGGTCTGATCAGTTCTCTCTTAGTCAACCCCCGACAGTATCGAAGGCTCGCCGTGTGCGGTGATGACTCCTGCGTTCTAGCACCCCGTCGGAATGGGTACTAAACCTGGCAGTCCGTACCGTGCCTCATCATACATACTGACTTTCCCCGTTCCCTCTCACCCGAATTTGTCCAGCCGCTTTGCCACACTCGCATTCACTCGCGACGCGCACGTGGTGTCCAAAATGGACCGACGGGCTTCGACTTTTGACTCGCAGACTCGCAAGGTACCATCTGGCATCGGCAGTCGCAACATGTACACATACTGCACCCCGGGATCTCCACTCCCCTGCCAACCGAGATCGCGTTGCATGCACAAGCCCGGCTGGTCAAGATTAACGCATCACTAGTGTTGGCCGCTTTGATTTGCAGACGCGAACACGTATGACTGGTGACTGTCGGTTGGGGCACCCCGAACAACGACAGTCAAGAACGCCGGTTATATACACGTCATCCCGCTTTTTTGCATGAGTTACCTAGCACCATCGGATCTGGTATCGGACATTGGCTGCTGCGCACCAGCGGTGCTCGCGATGTCTTCTATGCTCAACCCGTCGTATCGCACGATGCTCACTGCTGACTATCAGTGCTAGCGGTAGTCTATGATAACCCCAAACTCAATGCACACAGCTCCGAGACCGGAAAACTCGCGGGCCAATTCGAACTTGGGGCTGCCATGCTCAGGCTTGGCTAGGTCTGGCTCGCACTCACACAGCACTCTCGTGGCAACATGCAACACGCAAGCGTTCATACCTTCACTTTCAAAGCTTTGCCTGCAAGTCTGTGGTAGCCAAGGAAGAATAAGTTATCCGACTCATAGCGGCCGACTCTGCGCGCGCGCAGGTACAGTATGTACACCGGTACCGATATGTACCCAACTCCAACTTAGTAAGTACTCCCAAACACCGTGGCCCAAACTCCTCGTCTTTGTCTGCCTCCGTGGAGGCCGTCTACAACGGTACCAGTAGTGGAGGATAGACCCAGAACAACACAGCATATTAAGCAATGTACACAGTATCGTGGTGGCGTGAGCGGTAATAAGATAGCAGTACTAGTAGCACCGTCCCATGTCGGACGGACGAACGAACTGGCGATCGCACTCGACCCTCCTTCCTCCCTCCCTCCCTCCCTACCCCCAACCTCATCGCGGCTTCCAAAA
>KN050064.1:5951-48275 GCA_000743315.1 Lignosus rhinocerotis TM02 | reverse complement strand
AGTATGTACATACACGCGCGGATGTACATTCAGCCCGACACGTTCGCTGTATCGGAGTAAGTCCGTCCACCCAACTGTTCCGAGTCTGGTCGCGTTCGCTGTATCGGAGTAAGTTCGTCCACCCAACTGCTCCGAGTCTGGTCAATCTGAACTCCGAGGTTGGAGGAGGCCGTGAGCGAATGCGTTCTGACAGTCTGAGGAACCCAGCCTTGCCAGTGCCGTGCCCACATTGTTCAGATGTGAGCGTCACACGTACGAACGTTCACTGATGGCCCAACACCTTCAAAAGGACACATATATAGAGTCAATACAAACCGACGTCTAGAAATACAACATAGTAGCACGGGTACTAAGATAGCGATAGATCTGCCCGCCCTTAGCGGACTGCATCCGACCGACAATCGGGCAAGAAAAATAGAGTGCACACTGCAGACCAGCTCGAACCTCAGAGGATGTTGTTCACCTCGTCCTCTTCCTCGTCCTCGGACGAGTCCATGATGCTGTCCTTGGTCACGTTCCCAGCCGCACCGTCGCTCTCGTCCAGCATGTCGTCCATGTCCTCCTCGACCTCCGCCGCGGCCTCCTTCCGCCCCCGCCCCTTCGCGTTCCTCGACGCCTGGGCGGGGCGCTTTACAGCTCGAGCCTTCGAGGACTTCGGCGGCGGCGCGGGTCTTCTGTCGGGTAAAGACATATATAAATGTATCAGCCACCTCGCACATTACGGGAGCGTTACGAGAAGCATGGACCGGACCCAAGGAACGGTGGGAAAGCGACGAGGGTTTTCGTATCGGGCAAAAAAAAAGCAGGAAAGGGAAGTGGGGGGGTGCTCACCGTCGGGCATTCGCTCTGGGCTTCGCGACCGGGGTCGCATCGTGATCGTCCTCGTCTTCATCATCATCCTCGTCGCCATCCCCACCGTCGCCCTCTTCCTCGTCCTCGTCCTCGTCCTCATCCGAGCTGATCTCGATCGGCTGGAACGCCTTCGTCGTCGCCTGCTTCGCCCGTTCCGCACTGTGCGAACACGACATCAGAGCGGACAGGTCAGCATGGGATGCACGCGCGCGAGAGAGAGGAGCACTCACGCGTTCCGCCGGGGCATCGCGCGCGTCGGCACCGGCGTCGCGGCTGGGGAACGTTCTGTGACCGTGTGAGCATCGTCATCAGACTCGTCGTCCGACTGCGAGAGACGGCGACGCCTGATAGAAGCCGGTCAGTACGTGTGCAGGGTGAGGAGGGGTTGATGACACGTACTTCGCTTTGCCTTTCCCCCTCGGCGACGGGGGTGGGCTGCGGTCCCCAGACGTAGCTGCACTGGTCGTCGTCGTCGTCTCAGAGGCGACACTCATAGAACGGCTGCAGATGCCCGTCGTCGTCAGAAGATGAAAATCAATCACACTCATCAGCAGGTGAAGGGCATACCGCTTCCTGCCCTTCTTAGGGGGTTCGTCCTCGTCCTCTTCGAGAGGAATGATGTCATCGAGGAACTCGAACAGGTCCTTGAGCTCTTCGAGCTTCCGGAACTCCTCCTCGCTGAAGTTCTCGAGCTGTTTCTCGTACTTCTTCGACAGCGAAGCCTCGAACTTGCTCAGCGCGTTCTTCGCCGTCGTGTCTCGCGGCGGGCGACGCTACAAGCAGACAAGTCAACTCACAGCACACCGACGGTGGGAAGGATACGGAACACACCGAGCGAAGATTCATGACAAGCAGCTTGAGGATGCGGACTTTGTCGTCGTCGACTTCGTCAGGCAGCTGCAGCTTGCCCAGCATCTGACAGAGCGCTTTCCTGTCTTCCTCTGTTCCCATCACGCGTAATCAGAGAGTGAATTAGCCGGGTTGACCGTTCACGTACTCTCATAGTCGGCGTTGAACAGTGCCTTGACGATGTCCGTAGCGAAGTCGAGGTGGATCGGGTCCTTCTCCGGTTCCTTGCGCAGATGCTTGACAGCGTTCCTAGTAAGCAACCATCAATATTCTCTGTAAGCGAGGAACGCGGGCAGGTGCGTGAACGAGACGACGCACGATGCGCGGACGGGGTCCGTCCAGTCGACAAACATGAGCGCGACCTGCGAGGGGGTCACCATCTCGTCTTCCCCGTCCCAATCACGGAATGCCTTCGTCAGCTGCTCGTACAGAGGCACAAAGATCTGCGCGCGGTCAACCAACTCCGATCAGAGCTCCGTACTGCAACCGCAAGCGGCAGGAAATCGTACCTTGCGCATCCGCTCCTGGTTCGCTTTGGACGAGTAAGAGTACACAGGGAAGAAGTACGACAGGCACTGCCGCAGCTCCTGGTTGCCCGCCGTGTCCGGGGAGATGTACACGAGCACGAGCGTCTGCAGGACGCGCTCGTCGGTGACCATGCCCGCGAGCATGAGCTTCGAGATGCCGACGCAGAGCAGCGCCTGCACGCGCTCGCTCTCCTCGCTCTCGAGCAGCTGGATGAGGAACTCGATGATCTTCTCTCCGTTCGGGCTGTCCGCCCCCAGGAATGCGCCCTCGTGCACCATGAGGATGTCGAAGATGATTTGTAGGACGCGGATCTTGAGCACCTCCGGCGCGGTGGATACTTGGCTTAAAAAGAGCTGGAACGAGCTCAGGGCCATGCGCTGCAAGGAGGTCAGTCACTCTTTCGTGTATGAGAGGGGGATACGCACTCGCGCGATGAGACAGCAGAGGCCCAAGCTGATTAGACCCTTCTCCCGAAGAGCCATCTCGCGCCGCTTGACAGCGGGGATGATCAATTCGCCGAGGATACCCTCCAGAGTGACGTTATCCTCGAAGGTCTACCACCGTCGTTAGCCATCGGCATACAGAAAATCCGTCGTACGGACTTACCCCATTGACACGCTCAAGCATCCCGATGCACAGCGCAAGGCAGCGCAAGTCAATGGCATCCAGCCTCGCCTTCTCCTCCGGGGTCATCTCCGCGATAGGCTTCGGCAGCTGCAGGGCGCGCGGAGGCTTCCTCGGGCTCCCAAACTCGGTCATGCTCTCGTCCGCGTCTGCACTCGCGTCGGCCTTCCCGTCGCCCTCTTCCTCTGCTGGGTCTCTCAGCTCATGCACGACTTCCACGACGACGCGGATCAGGTCCTTTTCGTCCGAAGAGAACACACGAAGGACGTCGATCGCGCGCTCGATTAGAGGCTCGGGGAGCACGTCCTGCGCGAGCATGCCCCGCACGAGCTGGAACATCTTCCGCCGGCCGATCTCGTCTCCGTAGTCTGCGTGGACCGCAAGGCGCAGGAGCTCTCCGATGACCATCTCCATGTCCAGGCGGGCCTCCTCCCGTCGTACACGTTCTTCCTCATCCTCTTCGAAGCCCGGGTCCTGCAGGAGCACATCGTCCTCGTGGATCTGCTGGACGAGCGCGTTGTACGCGTCCTGGATCCGGAACGCCATTGCTGTCGTCACGGGGAGCGCCGCGTCCACTTTGCTGCGATGCTGTTCTTCTTTCGCCATGCACTTATCGATGAAGACGCGGACGAGGAACGTGCGCTCCGGCGTGAGGCTCGTCCAATAGTCCTCTGTCCGTCGTAAGACACGGTGGGGGGACGGAGGAACGGCACGAGGTAACGTACCTGGAAACTCAATGTGTTCAAAGATGTCAACACGGTGCTCAAAGACGCTGCTGAGCGCATCTTCAGCCACCGTCCCTTCCGTCAGGTCGAACAGCTTCAGAAACGCGACTAGGTCCTCGATGGTCTCTTCCCCACCCTCCTGCTTGACGCCCTCCCCGCCCTCTTCCTTCTTGGTACCGTCAGAACGCACGACATCGACCCACTGCCCAAGAAGCTGCGCGGCGGCAGCCTTGACAGCCTCTTCACGGTCGCCCAAACCATTGCGCACGATCATCTCGCGCTGCGCGATTGACAGGACACGAGGGTGGGTGAAGCCAACTTGGCCGGAGTCGGACGGAGTGCAGTACTTCTCGAGCACGTGAGTGTAGACGAGCTTGCGGATACCAGCGTCGACATCCCGTGAACGTTCGAGGAGGGCAGGGAGCGTTTGTGGACCGAGAGGGAGGTTTTGCAGAACGGCGCGGCGGACGTCCCTGCGTTTCAGAGCCCAACCTCGTTAGTGGAGATCTCTTTCGATTAGGAAGCACATCGACTACATAACAATATACGGACAAGGTACTTCATGCATAGTATAGATTAGCGCCCGTATGGGGGATGAACTCTCGAACTGCATGAGGTATGCATCCCTGTCTGTCATCATCCTTAAAGAGCCGGCTGGTGAATGAAAACTCGTGGACAATGTCACTCTTCCATGGGTGACAACCCTGAGGCGCCTGGCCTAAAGGCACCCGCAGAGGGAAAGGTTGCTCCCGCCGTCTGTAGAAAGCCCGACGAGATGTTTACGACCAACCCCCTACATGTCTTTTATGCCAATCTTCTTGTCGCCCATGCATGTATCACACATGATGCAAGGGAACGGGGGGCGGGGGTTTATGATGAGGACATCGTTCGTCGAGACGTTGCAGATAGAAAAAAAGAGAGACAAGAAATGAGACACAACGAAAGATACTCACGGAGAAGGATCGTATGCCATGGCCTCCAGTACCGCATCTAAGATTGTGGGTTCATCTCCGTCGAGCTCACTAGGATCTTCTGTAAAGGAGAGTTTGGAGAGAGCTATAGCGGCCTGCGCGCGAATGTTTGCTTCCTTATCTCGAAGTCGCTCCATGAGGGTGGCGCGGAGATGGCCATACAGGTCCTCGCTGGTCAAAGTGAGGAGTGATTCAAAGGCAAGGACTCAAATACCTACTCTATTGACCCAAAGTAGTTGATTGTGTCGGCTATGCATTGACATACGCGGAACCGGACGATCTTGTCCTTGGCAACGCAGCCGTCAAGGAGGAAGTGTAGTAGATGGGAGAGGAAGCGTTCTGCAGTGGTATCTTCGTCGTCGTCTACGCCGTCCTTCTGTTTCTCCTGAATATCTGTGACATTCGTCGTAGCATGAACAGTATATGAGCAGGATGGCACGCACTCTTCTCTGTGATGAATTTCGCATAACCGGCGATGAACTTGATGCTCCTGTCCGCGACAGGGACTCCCTTCTTGATGGGTAAGACGCGTAGGAGCATCTCCTGAAACGCAGTCTCAAAGGCCTTCTCGCCAGTTAGTTTGAAGCTCTTGCCGTTCTGCACAGACTGTTGAATGGCGGCCGCATCAGACTGTAGTTTGTAGAGTGCGATAAAGTTCTTCTGGTGGTTGGCTGCAGTGTTCTGAACCTGATCGAATATTTTAGGCAAAGCAGATTTTAGACTTTCGAGGTCAAACGGAGCAGGTGTCCGAGCGGGCATGGTGGCCAGACCTACGGAGAGACTAGGGGACTGAGTCGTAGGAGTGAGCAAGACTGAGAGAGGGTTGAACGAACACGGCGCGTCGCGTGGATTAGCAGGTGGTGTGACCCGTGACGCGTGCATCACGTGCGCGTGTAAGTAGCCGCCCGTTGCCGCAAGTCGACCTCGTTTTCGGAGCCACGAGCTCCTGAGCCAAAGGAGCCCCTGCAGAAAACACGATGACTGACGATCTTGTGCTTGTCCACGTTGGACTTCGTCTCTTGACCTCTCAATGTCCTCGTCACAGCAGCCAGAGCCGTCCACCAGCCACCGGCGACAACAGCGACAGGACGACCGCGTCGCTCCCTATCTCACCCACGTCGTCGCCCACCACGGCCAGCTCACCCTCATCCCTCCTCAAAACGCGGGTAGGATAAGGAAGCCGACGAAGAAGAAGAAGTTGCCCGCTAGCAGGGACAGGGACAGGTTAGACGACGAAGAACCTCGCTTCACCACCGCCGTCCCGCCCTCATCCTCTCGCAAGCTGCACCCCGCCCCTGCGCATGTACGCACTCGCAAGCATGCCATCTCGTCCCCGGCGCCCCCATCGCCCAGCACATCGCGCCGGTACGACTCCATAATTGACGGTGCGTGCGTTCCCTGCCCTTTTCATCCCCAGTCGCTAACTAGTAACCTCTCCACAGACCAGTCAATTCCGGACTACCCTCCGCCCTCTTTTGAGGATGCGATGGCCTCTCCTCATGTCCCACCACACCTCTCGTCGTCTGTTGCACACTCGTCTGCGTATTCTCCTCCGTCGCAGTCTCATGACACACTCCAGTCGCCCGCGCAGGCGCCGCAACCTATGACGCCTTCGGCGCGATCCACCCCGAACTTGATTCCATCCACCACGTTGTATGACTCTCCCGCAGTCTCCCAGGTGTCTCTTGTCAGGTCCGTCGATCCTCATTCTCTGCCCCCTTCTCCTCATGCTCGATCGCTTGGCCCTGTGCCGTCGCCCTTGGCGTTGGCCTCTACGGCAACATTGCCCTCTTCGCCCACCGTTGTCTCTGAGTCTACCGCGTTTTCCGACACGCCGCTGCTCCGTCCCCCGCAGCCAAGGTCGGTCCCACACTCATCTACTATCCAGCCGCGTGAGCGGTCTCCAGGTGCTGCTCCCTACCGCCTCACGTCCCCCTCTACGACAACCCTGCTGTCTCCTGCCCATGCGCTCCGCGATTCTCCCATCATCCCTCAGGTCTCTCCCTCTGCGCCAATTCCTGAGCTTCCATCACCTATCGTAGACTCTCCACCGCCCTCTCCACAACCTCAATCTCGTACCTCGATATCGACCGTCTCTGACGTCTTTGAGGAGTTTACCTGGGACCCACGCCAACGCTGGTCAGCTGACCGTCGGCTGGGCTTCTCTCTCGAGGAGCGCGTGCAACGCGAGTTTGAGCGTCGAAACACACAGGAAGCACTCTCTGCACTTGGAGGCGGTACTTCTGGCACCCCAGTAGACCCGCACACGAAGCGTTGTTCGCACTGCGGCTCTCTTCGGCCTCTTGAGTGTGGGGACATACAAAGTATCAACGAAGTGAGTGACGAAGAGGACGAAGAGGAAGACGAGGACGAACACGCGTCAAGGCACAGTAGCTCACCTCGTGGCAAATCCCCGTACCAACACTCGACCTTCTCCCAATCCAAGGCAATGTTTATGTCACGTTCACAGATTAAGCTCAAAGCTCACAGTCCAGAGTCACCGAGCCCTCCAACCTCCCCGCTCTCTCCGGGTACATCATTCTTCAAGAATCCCAGCGCATGGGCCAGTAGCGTTACCCTTTCGCTCACAAATGCGCTGGGTAATAACGGGCATGCTGACAAGAGTGCAGCGTGCGGCGCACCCAACACGAAGTCTCAGACTCTGAAACGGAAGGAGAGCTTTGGGGTGAAGCGCTTGTTCGGATCCCTGAAGGGTAAGGAACGTGAACAACATTCGCGCTCCCAGTCCCTACCAAACCCAGTTTCTGGATCCACCATCAACCTCAACGCAAGCTTCATATCTTCTGACTCTTCCTCCGCCTCAGAGTCTATCGATGGGTGGGAAGTCGTGAGCGTCGAAGGCGATTCGGTACATTCTGGGCATTCGACCGCTTCCACCACTCAGTCGACTGCGCCCACATCTCCTGCTCGGTCTATCCCTGAGCCTTCTGCACCCTCTCCAAGCTCACCGACGGCTGAGTACCGTGCGGCCTTCATCAACAGACCAGTGCGACACCGTCATTCGCCAGTGTTGGAAAGCCCAGCAACGCCCACCTCGCCGTCACCACCAACGCTTGCGCCAGCGCCAGTTATGACCACTCCCGTTACAACAGCATCTCCAGCGACCACCCGTCCATTCGTCCCAGAAAAGTCTCCTCTTCGACGATTCGCAAGCACGGGTCAACCACAACAAGCGCGAATTCAGACACAAGTCAATGCCACGGCAAACGCAGCCCTGCCTTCACCGATGACTCCGTCACCATTACCATCGAGTCCCACAGGAGGTACTGCTCCTGCGATCCCGAGAAATGTCAGACCATCACCATCGGTCGTATGGAAGACACCCTCTCCAACACGTTCGCCGTTATCTCAGGCTCCAGCTTCAGGCTCGCCGATCCGTCCATCTCCCCTCGCTACGCCTCTTGCGCAAACTACATCGATTTCGACCATACCACACGTAGTTACGCCGCCTACACCTCTCGGTTGTCTACCACCTCCTGTTCACCCTGCAATTGCTGCGCTCACTCGGAGCGAGAAGACAGCCTTGCGTCATCAATCTGTACCCCTCCCGGCCATGGCCATGACTATGGCTATGTCTATCCCCCATGAGTCTACGCACCCCCAAGTCCACAGTCCTACTTCTGACACCAACATGGAGATCCCCTCACCGCCGTTTGGGGATGGACATGCCTGCCTTCGCAGACGCCGCGCAGTCACCCCGCCCCCATCGCATCGGAAGGCGATGGTCCAGTTGGAGTGTGACACGAGTTCCGCACCCGTATCAAGTCCTCTAACTGGCGTCGTTGAGGGTGCTACACCCTATGAGGCCGCCGAGGATATCCCTGAGCCGGAGAGCATCCGTGAATGCGCCTCGATCGAGCAACTGATGGACGAGAGCGAGGCACGTCGTGGCTCCTCGTCACCAGTGTCTACGCCTACAACGCCAACGTTCTCGGGCGGGCCGGGCTACCAGCATTATCGCGGGCGTCCGCTCCCACAGCTTCCTCCCGAACGCGAGCTGCAGGAGTGCCCGATGCCCGTGAAGAGGGTGCCAGATGGGTATCCTGTCAATCGGCTTCCCGAGTATCCCCGTCCTCCGGCTGTGCCATTACCTCCGTCCAGGACTCCGTCACCTTCACCGGTGGTCAGTGCGGCTGTGGTAACCGTGCGGCCTCCACCCGTACACGCTCCTGCTTCCGCGCCGTCTCCACTTAGCCCCGCTCCCGCCTCCGCTTCCGCTTCCGCCGCTGTTCCCGCTTCTGCCGCTGTTCTCGCTGCACTCGCAGTACCAGCTGCTCCTGAAGTGATGGAACGATCGACGTCTGGAGGGAGTGTGCTTGAGGAGGTGCGTGCGGAGGGGGAGGCCGACGGCCCTCGAGACGAGTTCCTGCAGATCACGGACTTGGACGTCCTTGCGTCGCGTGCGCTCGAGGGCGCAGAAGACGGGCGGAACTACGAGGTGTGTTCTGCGTCCTCTCTCCATTTTCAGACGCATCACTGACACTGGTTTGACTATCAGGACCTCCTCCTTGTCTCGGAGATCGTCGGGCCAGCCGCGACCCCTTCTTCTACCGCGACCGGCAAAACAGTCCCTGCGGAGAAGCTTACTGTACCGTTCACTGGCAAGGTCGAGGTGAAGCGAAGGAGGGTGCTCAAGGACGGCCGAGTAAAACTCAAAATGTCGTTGCTGGGCGTGCCGGTGGACCGTTGTGGTGTCTGCTTGTCGCAGTTTCGGAGGGAGGAGCAGGGGGCGCTGACACCTGTGTGCAAGCATTCGTGAGTGTCTCCGTCACATTGCCCTCTCGTTCTGCCGTTGTTGCTCTTCCTTCTTATGTTATCTCCAATCCCCATTGTACAATCTTTTCTTCTCCACCATCGATTGGATCTCCTCAAGCTAAAAGTGTTGCGAAACTTGTATCGATGGCGTGAGCTGACCGATTTCACGCACAGGTTCCACGAGGTCTGCCTTCGCCGCTGGCTGCGCACTGCGCGGGTGTGCCCAATCTGCCGTATGGCGCTTTCCATGGACGATTGAACGCTTTGAACTTGCTCAATGCTTTGCTTCATGCTCTCGTCTTCTCGGTTTCTAGCACTGTCTCGCTCTGTATCTCTGGCAAAGCATGTAGCGGTACAATATATTTGTCCATGTCCCATTCACGTCCCCCTCTACCTATGCATCCTTGCATTTGTCCATTACCGCACCACCTTCGTCTCTGTTTCGTACGTAGGTTGTAGAGCGTCGCCATCCTGCTACATATACTTTTTCTATTCATGCATGGTCGCAGATCCTCCCCTTTGCTCTCTCGCTTCGTCTTCGTTCGCTCGGCACTGGAGGTTCCGCATGGGGACTGGTCGGTTCTTGGTTCATTCATTGTCCATAGTGCTATGCTCTTGGTATGGACAGGTTGGAGAGTTGTGTATGGGGCAGGTTGGGTTGAAGTCCGAGTAGGTAGACTGCTGTCCCCTGGTGGGAAGTACAAGTAGTTGGGTCGAGCCCTAGTACCGATGCAATGTCGTCTCGGGCATACTCTGAAACTCTGGAAGGGATGGCGAGCGTGATGTCATCTCCACAGCACTTACGCTACGTACTAGACATAGACTTCGTTCCGTCGACGTCGCATTGGCTGTCACGCACGACTCCCGCCGTGTAGACATGTGGTGTGCTTTGGTTGCTCCTCTAGAGCATGTGGACCGTCTCATGGCCCTAGGTAAACTACCACCTTCATCACTACATTCTACACGTACCGTGCAGTGTTTGAGCTGCATACGAGCCTCGGCTTCAACACGTTGTCTGGTAATTGGAACATGGAATGGCGACGTGACTGCACGAGATCGGAACTTGCCAGTGAGCCTGGGCAGCCATGCAACAGCACGGTTGTTTCCAGTCTTCAAGTCGATTCTCTCAAAACCCATATCACCAATTATTCCATTGTCAGAGAGTATTGAACGTTGACTATTGAAATATATTGAAAACTGGTACATATATGCCAGCAGCACAGACCGGACTCTCATCTGTCGCTAGCGCATTGTCAAAGAAGCTCACATCGGGGCTGAGATCTGAGATCTCTGTGCCATATTGTCACTGGCTTGAACTCAAGTTCTTACTGGTTGTGTAAGTGCTCAAACCCCAGTGCTGTCGCATTACATTGCCTTTGCCCTCTCTTTTTCTCTTGCATTAACATTGATATTGCTATCGCCCCGTCACCTTGTTATGGCCAACGGTTCCGGCAATGTTGACGTTGGACAGCATGACGATGATACTCCCAACTCGAATAGGTCGAGTACTCAGGACGCCTGCACCCAGCAACGCGACCTGTCGCCCCGTCACCTTGTTATGGTCAACGATTCCGGTGATGTTGACGTTGGACAGCATGGCGATGATACTCCCAACTCGAACAGGTCGAGTACTCAGGACGCCCGTACCCAGCAACGCGGCCTTAGGGAGAAACTGTTCGCTTTTCGTTTTACTGGAGAGCTGACACCATCCTTACGCCGTTCTCCGCGGAGAAACTGTTCGCTTTTCGTTTCACTGGAGAGTTGACACCATCCTTACGCCGCTCTCCGCGCAACCACGAACATTTGGTCAAATTTGAGGAGACTGACTCGGTCTTGCCAACCTCACTGGAGTCTGACGCTGATGGGCCTTCTCGTCCACGTCAACAGCGACGATCGCTGAAGCAAGAGATTGAGGAAAGACCACGAACATTAAGTCAAATTACCTCGAAGAAGCCTAAGGTTGCGCCTCCAGAGAAGTATGCGCATTTGAAGAACCTCTCCGACCACCTTGGCGATGGTTCAGATATCCTTGATGGTGAAAGTCCCCGGATTTGATATGTGTGGGTTCAGTGCTTATATGCATCTTTGTACAATTCAGTCATGTTTTGCGGCATCAAGTACGTCGGCTGTTCTTTACATCACAGAGTGAAGTTTGAACGTCCCCTGACATTGCAATAGCCCTGGCCAGAAATCAGCTACCGTAGGGCACCACTTCGCCCACCCAACCAATCACTTCTGGAAATGTCTCCATCGCTCAGGTACGCACACGCGTGGAGGTTAGCATGAAACATATCTCATAGCGTCTATTGGCCAAATTGTTGTACAGAGCTTACAGACAGGCTTTTGAGTGCGAGCGAAGATCACACGCTACCAGTCGCCTATAAGCTAGGACTGACGAACTTGGTTGACCGGCCAAGCGCTCAGGTAGGTCCTTCTTCAGGAGTAAGTCACTCGTCGCATTTAGCTGATGGTGGTTCCAGGCAGCAGAGATCGCAGGTTCCGAGTTCACTGCGGGTGTACCGACTCTCCTACGAAAGATTGTGGAGAAACGTCCGCGAATTGTCTGCTTCGTCGGCAAGGGAATCTGGGACAGCTTCGTCCGCGCAGCTGCTCCTTCACCTATCCGTCCTCAGGCATCCATCAAGAGCGAGCTAGGCGCTGAGTTTTCGGTAGAGGTCTCTAACAGTTTTACTGCGACCTTCGCCGCAACCCCGACATCTGCGTCCATGCCGTATATACCCGCTACAGAAAAAAGGGGCAGAGCTAAAGTAACACAGAGAACCAGCACTCCGAAGGCGAAAGCAGGACCTTTTGTGTATGACTTGCAGCCGTACAAGGTTGTTCACGACGCCGGTGAGCATCGTCACCTTCTAGCTTCTTAGACCCGTAAATTGACTTCTCGAATGTGTGCAGCTGATGCAGTTGTGCGGGAGACGCTTTTCTTTGTTGTCGTGAGTACCTCTGGGCTCGTCGCAAGTCAACAGGTATGGCTTCTCAACGCAGCTCGAAAAACGATAATTAATGAGGTTTGCACAGCTTCCAGACAAGGTGAAGATGTTTTCTCTGCTAAAACAACGCGTGGATGAGATCAAGAAAGGAACTCTTGATACATCTTCCATGACGGTCGTCCCTGTCTCCGGTTTACAATTGTAATTGGGTCAGGTTTAGCAACATCTTGATACCGATAAGAGGTGCTGTCACTTCAACTGTAGAATCATGCAGAAATGGGCATATTCAGCTCGGTATTGGACGACGAGGTGATACCATATGCGTCGGACGCGCCGATTGACGGTGATTGAAGGCTCGGTGGGCCTCCGAAAACCATCGACGCCAGTGGTGCGCGAAAGGCGAGCACGTTAGTGCGGACCAAAGGGTTACCACGGCATATGGCCATCAATCTGACCTTCAGTGCAAATGACGCTACATACTATGAGGGTCGGCGGCAACACTCTGCATGAAGTCATCGCGGACTCTCCAAACCCCACCCTCTTGAGGTTTCTTCAGGTGCATGAAGTCATCGCGGACTCCCCAAACCCCCACCTTCTTGAGGTTTCCTCAGACCCGGCCCTGAGTCTGGAAGTATACTTTAGGAAGTCGCCAAATGACAGATGCGTACATACGTGAGATCTAGTCCGCTATATAGGCGATGGTGTAGATGAAGCTGCTTGGGGACTTGGGGGATTGGTTGATTGCTGGTCGGGTATCAGCTTGAATATGCTTCCAGCGAACCGTCAAATTGACTAGCAAAGGGCTATCTTCAAGGTTGAAGGTACGCAGCAGAGATCTAGGGCTAAGTTGGGTCTCCTAGGTCCCGCTACGGATCCCGAACCGAGGCCAGGCAATACCTGGAGTATGACATAGCTGTGCCCGAGCGTAAACAATATCGGACAGAAAGGCCTCAACGTTAACTGGTCCACACAGTGGTGGCACGAGTGAGAATTCCGCGAAGACCCGGACATGTTGGAACGGCGGATGAAGCAGACAGCAACACTCACCCGACCTCATCGGCGAGGCAATGTACTGATATCAAACATAATGCGACATAATCTATGATGAGTGTCTGTACCTGGTTTGTACCCAAGGACATCATAGGACAATCGGACGGACAGTGGAGTCAAGACCACTTGCGATGCGGAAAGTCTTCAACGCTTCATCAGCCCCTACGAAGCGCCTATGAATAATCGGCAACTCCCGACCAAAGTCACCAAGCGTGGCTTACGCATAACGCTCACTTTCTCAGCTACTTTCTCTTCCTTCCCTCACTCTCCTTGTCCTCACCGTCACTTCACACGTCGGGGACTGTTATTACGACGCGCTCTTTGCTTTACGGCCCATTATGTCAGCAAAAAGGGATCTGTCTGGCTATAACTATGCTGCTATATCTTCTCTTGTCTTGACGGCCGACCGTTCTGCTCTACCTCGTCGGGACAAGGAACCAGATGGTGCGCCCACGTCTCTCGCTGGTCGTATCGACCCAAGAGAGATGGGCTCGCGTGTTCAACGCGAGGCGCCTAAGGATCTCGACAAGAAAAAGAAGAAGGCTACAGATAAGCAGGAGGCAGCGGAGCGGCCTGCGAAAAGGAGAGCAGCGGATGTGACGGGCTTTGGCTACACCGACATCATCGAGGCGACAGAAGACGTAGAGGGTCTCACGTACCGCCCCAGGACAGCAGAGACCCGAGAGGTTTACGAGCTCATCCTCGCGAGCGTCCACCAGGCCCTCGGAGACCAAGCGCATGATGTTGTGCGCAGTGCTGCAGACACCGTGCTCGAGACGCTCAAGAACGAGAACATGAAGGACTTCGACAAGAAGAAGGAAGTTGAGGAAATCCTTGGTTCTATCCCCAACGAGTCATTCTCGCAGCTCGTCAACTTGTCCAAGAAGATTACTGATAGGACTTCGACAAGAAGAAGGAGGTTGAGGAAATCCTTGGCTCTATCCCCAACGAGTCGTTCTCGCAGCTCGTCAATTTGTCCAAGAAGATTACTGACTACGGTGTCGAGGACGAGCAGATGGCCGACCCCGACCAGGAGCGGAAGGAGGCGGAGATTGACGACGAGTGGCCGACCCCGACCAGGAGCGCAAGGAGGCGGAGATCGACGACGAAATGGGTGTTGCGGTGGTGTTCGACGAGGAGGAGGAAGAGGAAGAGGACGACGAAGGCTATGAGGTACGGGAGGAGTCTGATGACGAAGCAGAGGAGGCAGAGGAGGGAGCGGAGCCACCACCCGAGTCGTTGGAAGGAGACGATGAGTTGGTTATTGGTGGGTCTTCAGCAGCACAGCAGGGCAAAGCACAGGCGGACAAAGATATCGTCTCTCCCCACTCTATCGACGGCTTCTGGGTCCAGCGACAAATATCAGAGGTGTACCCTGACCCCGTCACTGCTGCTGATAAGGCGTCCTCGGTACTCTCCATTTTGGGGTCTGAGTCCAGTGTCCGCGACTGCGAGAACCAGCTCATGGATCTCTTCGAGTACCAGCACTTCCCCCTCATCCGCAAATTCGTCAAGAACCGGGACGTCATCGTCTGGTGCACCAAGCTCATGCGAAGTGATGCGGACGAACGCGTCAACGTCGAAGTCGCGATGCGGGAGAAGGGGGTGGGATGGATTCTGCGGGAGTTGGCAGGTGACCGCAAGAAAGTACGTTCGGACGCCATGGACGTCGACGACAAGCCGAAGGTCGAAGCTGTACCTAAGAGGGCAACTCTTGCGCCCGGGTCCACGGTTCAGCCGAAAGCCACCGTCGACCTGGAGAGTATGGCGTTCAGTCAGGGTGGGCATCTCATGTCGAACAAGAAGTGCAAGCTGCCCGAAGGTTCGTTCAAACGCGCCAAAAAGGGATACGAGGAAATTCACGTCCCTGCGCCGAAGTCCAAACCTACACATGACTCCGAATTAGTGCTAGTAGAGGCCTTACCGGAGTGGGCCCGCGAGGGTTTCAAAGGCTACAGAAATCTCAACCGGATCCAAAGTAAGCTCTACCCAGTAGCCTTTGGTACAGACGAGCCTCTGCTGCTTTGTGCCCCGACCGGTGCTGGCAAGGTACGTGCCTTGTAAATCATTTTGACACAAGTACCGATGTGTATCACTCTAGACAAACGTCGCCATGTTGACGATCCTTAATGAGTTGGGCAAGTACCGCGACGAGGAAACAGGTACATTCGATCTGGACGCCTTCAAGATTGTCTACATTGCTCCTATGAAGGCGCTCGTGCAGGAGATGGTCGGAAACTTCAGCTCGCGACTCGCTGCGTATGGCATCAAGGTCGGCGAGCTCACCGGTGACTCTCAGATGACGAAGCAGCAGATTTCCGAGACGCAGATCATCGTCACGACACCAGAGAAATGGGATGTCATTACGCGGAAGAGCACGGACACGAGCTACACAAACCTCGTACGTCTCATCATCATCGACGAGATTCACTTGTTGCATGATGAACGTGGTCCAGTGCTCGAGTCCGTCATCGCGCGTACCATTCGTCGCATGGAGCAGACGAACGAGTATGTGCGCCTTGTGGGTCTCTCCGCAACGCTGCCCAACTACCAGGATGTGGCTACCTTCCTCCGCGTTGACACCTCGAAAGGTCTGTTCTACTTCGATGCCTCGTATCGTCCCTGTGCGCTTCAGCAACAATTCATCGGTGTCACCGAGAAGAAGGCGATCAAGCGGTACCAAGTGATGAACGAAGTCTGCTATGAAAAGGTCTTGGATCAGGCAGGGAAGAATCAGACACTTGTGTTCGTACACTCGCGGAAGGAGACCGCAAAGACTGCGAAGTTCATCCGCGACATGGCGATCGAGAAGGAGACGATCACACAGTTCGTCAAGCCCGACGGTGCTACTCGTGAAATCTTGCTGGATGAGACAAAAAACGTCAAGGACCCGAACCTTAAGGACCTTCTTCAGTTCGGCTTCGGTATTCATCATGCCGGAATGTCGAGGGAGGATCGTGGTCTCGTTGAGGAGCTGTTCGCCGATGGCCATTTGCAGGTACTTGTCTGTACTGCGACGCTTGCATGGGGTGTCAACCTTCCTGCGCACACGGTCATCATCAAGGGTACGCAGATCTACAACCCCGAGAAGGGTCGTTGGGTCGAGCTCTCGTCGCAGGACGTTCTTCAAATGCTCGGTCGTGCTGGGCGTCCCCAGTACGACACGTACGGCGAGGGCATCATTATCACGAACCACTCCGAGCTCCAGTACTACCTTAGCTTGATGAACCAGCAGCTCCCCATCGAGTCACAGTTTGTCGCGAAGCTCACGGATAACCTGAACGCTGAGATAGTGCTTGGGACCATTCGGAACCGTGATGAGGCCGTTCAATGGCTTGGATATACATATTTGTACGTTGAACGTGTCTTATCAATCCCCTGTGCGCTTTGGACTGACGTATCCCTGCTTTGGTTAGGTATGTCCGTATGCTCAAGGATCCAGTGCTGTATAGCGTCGGTGTCGACTATCTAGAGGACGACCCCACGCTCGTTCAGAAGCGCGCGGACATCGTTCATACCGCCGCAGCCCTTCTCGAGAAGTGCCACTTGATCAAGTACGAACGTTCAACAGGCCGCTTCCAGAGTACGGAACTAGGTCGTATTGCGTCGCATTACTACGTGACTTACAGCTCGATGGCAACGTACAACCAGCATTTGCGTCCGACGATGTCTCACCTAGAGCTCTTCCGCGTCTTCGCGCTCTCGAACGAGTTCAAGTTGATCCCTGTGCGTCAAGACGTAAGTCTCTGATTGTTGTTACAGCCCGTCAGCCCTTGCTCAGGATTATGCGTACAGGAAAAACTCGAGTTGGGCAAGTTGCTGGAACGTGTGCCGATACCAGTCAAGGAGTCTGTGGAAGAACCCGCGGCGAAGATCAACGTTCTCCTCCAGGCCTTCATCTCGCAATTGAAGCTCGAGGGCTTTGCTCTTGTTGCGGACATGGTCTACGTTCAGCAGTCCGCAGGACGGTGAGTCGAATCGGTGCTACCTTGTCATTCAGAAGCTGATAGTAACCCAGCATCATACGCGCTATATTCGAGATATGCTTGAAGCGTGGCTGGGCGGTCCCTGCGAAGGCGGCCTTGGACTTGTGCAAGATGGTGGAACGCAGAATGTATGTCCCGCATCCTGGCAACAGTCATTGCGTAGTGTCTGACCATACTTTTCAGGTGGGGTTCGATGACGCCTCTGCGCCAGTTCAAGGGTGTGCCAGGGGAGATCATTAGGAAGGCGGAAGGGAAGCAATTCGTATGTTCTACTCTGTATCACTGAGTATCCACGGTGCTGACCATCTGTCCTAGCCTTGGTACCGTTATTTCGATCTAGTCAGTGCTGCGACTTTGACGATTTCCATCCTTAGACTTACCATGCTCTCTCTAGAATCCCCCTGAGATCGGGGAACTCATCGGTATCCAGAATGCTGGACGATTGGTTCATCGACTTGTTCACAGCTTCCCAAAGCTTCAATTACAAGCTCAGGTCCAGCCCATCACTCGCACCCTTCTCCGCATCGACTTGACGATCATCCCTGACTTCCGTTGGGATGAAAAGATTCATGGTGCTGCCGAGTCTTTTTGGATCTTGGTTGAAGACGTCGACGGCGAGGTCATCCTCTTCCACGACACCTTCATTCTCCGCCAACGGTACGCCGAAGACGAGCACTACGTCACGCTGACCGTCCCCATGTTCGAGCCCCTCCCTCCCAACTATTATATTTCCATCATATCCGATCGCTGGTTGCAAGCAGAGACCCGTCTTCCCATCTCCTTCAAGCACCTCCTCCTTCCCGAAAAGTTCCCTCCCCCGACCCCCCTTCTCGACCTTCAAGCTCTCCCGCTCTCCGCCTTGCATAACAAGGAGTTCGAAAGCATCTATTCCTCTACCATCCAGACCTTCAACAAGATTCAGACGCAGGTCTTCCAGGGGCTGTACACCACTGACGACAACGTTTTCATCGGTGCGCCAACTGGTAGTGGCAAGACCATTTGTGCAGAATTTGCCCTCCTACGGCTATGGAGCAAACGCGATCAGAAGCGGGCGGTCTGCATTGAGCCATACCAGGAGATGGTTGATCAGCGGGTTGAGGAGTGGAGCAAGAAGTTTGGCAACTTGCAAGGCGGCAAAGAGATTGTCAGCTTGACTGGCGAGACCAGCGCGGACCTCCGTTTGCTCGAGAAGGGTGATCTCATCGTTTGCACACCGAGTCAGGTATGTCTTGTCCTTATCCATCTCAATGCGATGGCATTGCATATGCTCAACAAATTGTTCGGTAGTGGGATGTGCTCTCGCGACGATGGCGCCAGAGGAAGAACGTACAGACTATCGGTCTCCTCATTGCCGACGAAGTCCAGCTTGTTGGTGGCGAGGTCGGTCCGACGTACGAAGTCGTCATCTCACGCACAAGATACGTCTCTGCGCAGACTGAGCTGAAGACTCGTATCGTTGCTTGCGGTGTGTCACTCGCGAACGCACGGGACTTGGGCGAGTGGATGGGTGCACCATCACATGCCATCTTCAACTTCCCCCCAAGGTGAGACTCATAACAGATGTGATCTTGGTGGTCCACTGACATGGCTTCTAGTGCTCGCCCGCTTGACATGGACATCCACATCCAGAGCTTCGCTATTCCTCACTTCCCTTCCCTCATGATCGCCATGTCCAAGCCCGCATACCTCGCCGTCCTTGAGTACTCTCCCAACAAGCCCGTTATTGTCTTTGTCCCCTCGCGTCGTCAATGCCGACTTACGGCTGACGACATCATCACGCATTGCGGCGCTGATGACGATGCATCCCGATTCTTGCACGTCGAGGAGGCGGACTTGGCGCCACATCTGGATCATGTTACGGACGCCGGTTTGAAGGAGACGCTAAAGCATGGTATCGGTTACTACCATGAGGCCTTGACCAAGCAGGACAAGCGGATCGTCGAGCGGTTGTTCCAGCACGGGGCTATTCAGGTCCTCATCGCTTCTAAGGTTCGTTTACACATTCTTTCTAGCACTCAATGACTCTAACTCATCCTAACATCAGGATACCGCATGGAGTTTACCCGTATCCAGTTACATGGTCATTATCATGGGCGTCCAGTACTATGAAGGCAAGGAGCACCGTTACGTCGACTACCCTGTCATGGACGTCTTGCAGATGATGGGCCGGGCCTGTCGACCACTGGAGGATGAGAAGAGCAGGGCGGTGCTGATGTGTCAGCAGACGAGGAAGGACTTCTACAAGAAGTTCCTTGCGGAGGGTCTCCCTATTGAGTCGCACCTCCCAACACACATGCTCCACGACTACTTCCTTGCCGAGATCGCTGTCAAGACGATTGAGAACAAGCAGGATGCTATGGTGTGTCTTTGACTTGCATAATGTCCGTGTAACGATGATTGACATCCCTATAGGATATTCTGACGTGGACGTACTTCTACCGGAGGATGACGCAGAACCCGAACTACTACAACCTCCACAATGTCAGCCATCAGCATCTCTCGGATCACCTCTCGGAATTGGTGGAGAATACGCTCAACGATCTTGTCAACTCAAAGTGCATCGCGATTGGTGAGCCAGTTACTCATATATATAGCTTGCTCTTCACGAACTTCCCTATCAGAGGACGAAATGGATGTGTCACCCCTGAACCTTGGTATGATCGCCGCGTACTACAACATCTCTTGTGAGTTCCGTTCCGCCTGCTAAGTTGCCAACCTCTTGTTAATGCATTCACAGATGTGACGGTCGAGGTCTACACGCTGTCACTGAAGGAGCGCACGAAGCTCAAGGGTTTGCTCGAGGTTGTTTCTTCGTCAGCAGAGTTCGAATCCATTCCTATCCGCCGCCACGAGGATGTTCTCCTCCGCCGCATCTACGACCGCGTTCCCGTCAAGCTCGAAAAAGCAGACTTCGAAGCGCCCCACTTCAAAACGTTCCTCCTGCTGCAAGCACACTTTTCCCGTCTTACTCTTCCACCCGACCTTGCTGCCGACCAGGTCCTTGTCCTCGAAAAGGTTCTTAACTTGCTGTCTGCGTGTGTCGACGTCATGTCCTCGAACGCGTGGTTGAATGCTCTTGGCGCGATGGATCTGTCTCAGATGTGTGTGCAGGCGTGCTGGGAGACGGACTCGCCGTTGAAGCAAATCCCTCACTTCGAGTCTGAAGTAAGGAGCCTATCTGCCGCCAAATCGTGGTCCTCCAACTTACTCAAATTTTGCAGGTGATCAAGCGGTGCAAGGAAGCTGGTGTCGAGACCGTGTATGATATCATGGAGCTGGAGGACGACAAGCGCAATGAGTTACTACAGATGGATGCACGGCAGATGTGAGTCCCTTTCTTCCTATCAGTACTCCTTCAAGATCTTGACATGCTTGTACCAGGCGCGATGTAGCGACGTTCGTCAACTCATATCCCACCCTTGACGTCAATTTCGAGCTCGCGAAGGGAGACTACACTGCCGGGGCCCCTATCACCATCAAAGTCTCGCTGTCCAAGGACGTAGATGAGGACATGGACGCGAACGAAGGGGACGACACCGTCGTTGCGCCCTTCTATCCCAAGAAGAAGCTTGCGAACTGGTGGGTCGTCGTCGGCGAGCCGAAGACCCGACAACTGCTTGCGATCAAAAAGGTGACTGTACCCCGGAACCTCGCTGTGCGGCTCGAGTTCTCGCTGCCACAGGGCCAGCATACGCTCAAGCTGTACGTTATCTGCGATTCGTATATGGGCGCGGATCACGATATCGATCTGGACCCTATTGACGTTGCGGAGGGCATGGACAGCGACAGCGAAGAAGAGGACAGTGATGACGCTATGGAGGAGTAGATATACATAATTGTTGAGTTCTGAATTGTTGTCGTTTGTTCTTAACCAACGCTGTAAAACTACTGATATGGTCGTTTGTTCTTAAACAACGCTGTAAAACTACTGATATGACGAGCTAATGATTCCTCCCATTGTGGTTTCGGGAAGACTGAGTCCCAACGCACAAAGTCTTGTTACGTGTTTGCCTCAGACGAGCTAATGATTCCTCCCAATGTGGTTCCGGGAAGACTGAGTCCAAACGCACAAAGTCTTGTTCCGTGTTTGCCTCTTTTGCCTCAGGAGTGTGGCTATGGTTTAACGCAAGAGCTGAGGCTGAATGAGGGCATCTTATCAAGACTAACGTTCGTAGCCCCTCCACAATGTTCTACTGCCAGTGAACGAATGCTCGTCGTGTTGCTCAACGAAGATGTCACTCAGCGTTGAAGACAATCCAAAACAACGCGCATTGAGACCAAGTGGTCGGCAATACCCACATCGAACAAGTCCACGACGTGACAATGCAACAGGTACTGCTTTCTTCCATCAGGAGTCAGTGCTGGTGGGCTATTTGCCCCAAGTGCTGCATGGCACGTTGTCCCGGATGAATTGGCACCTGATGGATCTGTACACACCAACGCAGGCAATTCTACGCGTTACTGAGCACTTCCGGTTGTCTCTTTAAATAGCAGATATGGTTGTAATAAGTTGGTGCAGTAGAGAATGCATGTTCAGCCTTGTTCAGGTCTTCTTTTGGGGGGCGGAAATCTTGTCGCCAGCAGCCTTCGCCAGCCTCTCCATTCGCTGCTTGAACTTCTCCATGACCACATTCTGCACCAAGATCCTGATTAGTATTCCCGCAGCCCAGAACCCTCGGTGAACCAATATGCACCTTGTGCCACGTCTTCGCCATGCTTGGGCGTGCCTCATTCTCCTTCAGGTAACGCATGAGCCTCGCAAACCTTGGCGACTCCTGCACCTCAACAGCCCGCTCAAGCTCCGCAGCCTCTATCGTAAATGGCTTGAGCGCGAGGACGTCCCGGAGACGCAAGAGGATCGGAACGAGTGCCGCGTCCGCGATCGACCATTCGCCGAGCGCGTACCCTCCTCCCTGGTCCGAGTCTCCACTGGGAAGCATGCGTTGTAGCGCTTCGAGGACGGAGAGGAGTTGATCGAGGGGCGCGCCTTGGAAGATGAAGCCGGAAAAGGCGGGGATGAGCTTGGTGTCGACGGTCTGCACGAAGAGGCGCGCTTTCGCGCGGAGCACGGGGTCCGTGGGTAGGAGGTTGGCGGAGGGGAAGAGGTCTGCGATGAATTCCATGATGATGAGCGACTCGGGGATGGTGGTCGCGGAAGGAGAGGGGGACTCGTCTGGGTGCAACTCTGGCCCGCCATACACGAGATAGGGCACCTATATGAGAGGGCGTGGAAATCGGCACAGTAGAATCAGCTAAGTTGAAACATGCGAAGTGTAGATATGCACCTTGCCTATAGGATATACTTTCTTCTCGTACCAGTCTGGTTTGTTCAGGAGGTCGATCCATATTATGTCGTAGTTCGCCTTAGCTTCCTCCAGAGCGAGGAGAACCCTGTGCGGGAACGGCGAGTCCTGTCGACCCCGTCAGTGAGGTCAACTCGAAGTGTGGTTAGTTGTTGAGCGTGTCCACTGACGACGGCAGCGTAGACAGTGATCTTGTCGGTTTGAGACATTGCAATGCTGGGTTCGTCGCTGTCTGTTGGAGCCAAGCATTATTTTGTCAATTTTATAGCCAGGGATGGATAGAGAGTGAGGGCTACCAGCAACGCTGCGTAGCCTCTGAAAGGTATCGTATGTCCTTCGACATGGGAGAGCTGTGACAAATTCCGGGAAGGACTTGCTGTCAGAATCTTGTAATTACCGGCACGCCGATACCTTGTGTAAGTGATGTATATTGTACGCCGCGAACAAGACCACGCAGCTGAATGGTTCCACTGCGGAACAATGTCAGCATTAGGAGCTTAACTCCGAAGGGTTCGGTTTTCGTGGGGATACAGACTGCGTAATCAGTAATGTCGATTGCATTTGTGGTACGATTCGTGTGCATTTATAATTCTATAATTCAATACTGGTAGACTGCGTTAGCGGTGTTAGGTAGACTCGGAGGTCCCACCTCAAGTACCAACTAGACGGAGGATGAGCAGATTTATAGTCTCGGAGGAGACCGGATTATCAACCCATAATCCTGTGCCCTCAAGATCACCCTTGGAAGCCCACTGATGATTCAACAATGATTGAATGGAGTATGATGCCCGGTCGCAGCCAGTGCCAGTGAGCGACACTTGAGACGAGTATCCTACTGCCGACTCGTTTCATCGGTCAGCTGGCAAGATGACGGAATAATTGGATTCTATAGACCGGTCAGCCACTGATAACCTAAAGCTTCAAGTAAGCTATTATACTTACATGATCGTGATTATGCGGCCCATGGTAGTATGGCGGATCAAGGTACTGAACATTACGATTCATAGTCGGGTACTACCCCAAAGACCGGCGCTCCAGTTCCAAGTGAAGGAGTTCATTGACAAAGTTAGCGCCCACCATTCCTCCGAGTCAAGGCTCATGGCAGTCACTGCTCGCCGTACCCTTCACTGACAGAGACATGGAGAATGTCTGAATACTCTTCACAGCTTAGATCTCTCCACTGATGAGAGTGCAAGGACTTGCAAGCCAGCAGTTGTTGCCATGCTTAGAGAGTTTTATGCCTACCCTGACATGCATGAGACATGCGTCGAGATTCGAGAGACTGACGGCCTTCAGAAACCCGAATGGTTGGCCCCGGGTCAGCTTCAACCGTCTCATCTCTGGGCTCTGTAGTTTTGTATATTTTTGGTGCCAGCCGCCCGGTCGAGTTGGAAGGCGGGGACTGACAAGTCGGCTTGCCAGTGTTACGTAGCGTATACTCCCCCGGCCACATTGGTCAGCAAGCCACAGCAATCTTCTACCACTTCCCGATGGTACTTAGCCCCCAATGATAACTGCCCGCGAGCAAGACCACCCACCTGCCTCATGGCCAGGGGCTTCAGTGACGAATCGAGACAATCCCCTGATCAGAACGATACCTGACTATGACTACAATACAGCCAGGCTGCTTGACAAGGCACCGAGCAAGACCACCCACCTGCCATACTCTGTGATTCGCCATCTCTTCTGGCTCACAAACCTTAAGTCTGTTTTCACTGTTCAGCTGAACACGTCTCATGACAAGGGGCTTCAGTAACGAAACCAAGACAATCGCCCCATCAGACGATACCTGACTATGATTATAATTAAACAAGGCTGCTTGACAAGGCATCTGTCGTTCTGGCCTCAGATGCGATGGCGCTCACGTCGCTAAATCTATTCTCCATGACCGGGAAGCAACTTAGAAAACCTGCAGCTTTTAGCCGGTTGCTCTTGATGGTTCAAACTCCATACTGAAGACCTCACATCGTATGTCAAATAGGGAATACCTCTCCTTCGCGCGATTATCTCTGCTACCGGGGATACTACCCCCTTGAACAGCCTGATATGCTGAAACCAATTCCTCGGGAGTCGGACTCAAGGTAAGCCAAGCGAGCTTCTTCTTTGCTTATGCACATGTGAGTCCTCACAATAACGTTTTTCTCCGGTTCATACTGAAAGAGACCTTCTATAACTGTGACCGCACGTCGGTCATATGATGAACGTTACCCGACGTACCTGACACTTTCCGTGACCGTGACGACAGACAGCGCTTCTTCGTTCAATCGTGCCGGTCCAAACGACCTCCATAGCTACATATGACCTGTTCTTTATCCCCGATGTCCATCGTGCTCGACGGTCAAGACGCATTATCACCACCACCCGGGTTTCCGTCCTTATCAACCTCACTCACCTGTGAGAGCGCATCAGGATGTCGCCACGATGCTCCCACTGTCCCTCCTCCTTGCCCTCGCTCTCGCCTGTTGCGCTACCATCGTCTCAACCTCCCTGGTCGACCCCCACTTGCATCCCGATTTCAAGGTGCAAGCAATAAACTGGGGCCATCGAGAGGTGCGCATGCCGTGCTCATCTTGAAATCAACTCGACTCAGGCTCTCGCTCATATCATCCACGGAAAATCGCAGCATGGCTTTGGGGGAGTGTACCTCTGCACGGATACCGACTGGTCTGGCATATGCAAGGTAGCAATCCACCCGCTCGACACCTGCAATGTCCTCGAGTGGCCTTGGAGGAACCGAGTCGGAAGCTTTACCCCAGCGCCGTGCACGCTGTGTTTCGGTGCGTCTGTCCCCAATAGGATTTCCTCGCGACGTCATTGAACTGACTCACCATCGCAGCGTATGAGTGAGTTGAGAGGCATAGTGTTAGTAGCGACCGATAACTCACCGTGTATTGTTCACAGGACAAGCCACTGTTCATTTGGCAAAGGCTTCTTCTGGATGTTCCAGTATCCTGGGAATGGGACTGGTGGGATAGGCGTACCCAACAATGCTTGGAACACGCGGATGGAGTCCTTCAAGTGTTGGCGCTCTCCCGACTGCAAACCTAGTTAGATAGTTTGGCTTCAATGCCGTACCACAGTAGTCACCGATCTACATATCAAAACAACTAAGTCGTGTAGGCCCTTATAAGCCTTGAAATCCTCTCAACATATATATACGTTCTAGCGCACATGATACCAACGGCCTAATGGTCTAGAAGTATGATACTCGCTTTGGGTAATATCTTGAGTGCGAGTGGTCCTGGGTTCAATTCCCAGTTAGGCCCGTACGTTTTTGTGATGATTTTGCGCTGTCATTTTTCTTGTATCACACACCTTACTGTGCTTGCTGACTGTAGATGATACAACGTACACTCCTAACATCGTCGATCACCAAGCATGATGCCCCCCGCTCACCAAGATACTGTGGAAACAGACCATATCAGAACCAAGGTATCAAAAACCTCACAAGAGCGGGTATTACTTACTCGCTACCTGTGCAGAACGAGCTGGCGTCGCTCGCGAGCCACGCTACAACGCCACGAAGTTCGTCCGGACGGCCGATACGACCAAGCGGGTTATGGCTCGCCCATTGATCCAGGAGTTCAGGGCGCTTCGATAAGAATTGGCCGGTCATGCTGAGAGATGATGGGTGAGCGAGCTGCGCCTCATAGAAAACACAATGCACAAGTCCATACTTCGTGTTGATGTATCCGGGACTTATGCTGTTGACTCTAATCTTCTTCGGACCCAGCTCGCAGGCCATGCTCCGGGCCATCTGCAAGACGGCAGACTTGGACGTGTTGTACGAAACCCACGGGTGGCCCTGCCGAGGAACAGTCAGGAATCGTTGCTCTACTATGTATGGATTAGAAGACATGGGTTCACCGCACCTGGTTCGCGCCGCTTCCGCTTATACTCCCAATTAGGATGATGCTTCCCCCGTTGCCGAAACGGTCCATCTGCTGTCCGGCCGCTTGGGCGGCATAGAGGACGCCGTTGACATTCACGGCGTGAACCTGTTTAGAAAGAAGAAAGAAAGGTCAGCTAAGACATGCATTCAGGACGGACACAAGAGACCACCCACCGCCTTGAATTGTTTTTCGGGGTAGGTGAGGCAGTCTGTGTCACCCTTCAACACCCCCGCCGCGGCGACGCACACGTCCATCCTCCCTTCGCGGTCACCTATAACCTCCCCGATCTTCCACATCGCGTTCTGCACCAACACAATTCAGCAGCGGCAGAGTCAAAGCTTGTGTACACTGCGCCCGTTCTCCACATCGACTATCGACGGAGTCAGATGTACTCACTTGGTCCGTCACATCCGCACTGATGTACTCCAGCCGCGCGTCCCCGCCGGTACCCTGCATATGCGCGACGTATTCGCGGACTTTCGCCCACTCCTCTTCAGGCTTCTCGGGCAGGTCGACGCAATAGACAACGCGCGAGCCCGCCTCGACAAGCGCGAGGGCCATCTCGAGCCCGATCCCGCGGTTCCCCCCTGTGACAAGCGCGACGCGGTCCGCGAGCGAGAACTCGTGCTCGAACAGCGTTGGGGACGTCGCTTCGTGTCCATGTGCATGGCGGTCGTGTCAGGGGGAGAAGAAGCAAGGAGCGAAGTGCGGGACGTACGGACAGAGGAGGGCGTTTCGAGTGCTTTGGCTACCCCGATCGGACCGTGAGGCGGATGAGGGCCTGTCATGCGATTGGGCGCAGAAGCGGCACGGAGATACGTGCTGCTTGAGAGATTGGCGCGAGTGAACCGCACGATGCGCACTGATGCAGCTCGCATACTCGGGACTCTGGACAGCATATCGTGATCGGGTTTCTTCAGTTGAACCCAGAGTATGAGGATGAACGTGGAGGGTGGGATTCTCGATACGACGATCCCCAGGTTGGCAGTCTTATATCTCTCGCACAGGCATGGGAGCGACAGATCACTAGTTCGAAGAGAGAACCCGCGGAGGGGAAGAGAACATTCATCACACCCGTCACGGGTCAAGAAGGTTGGTGAGTACTGGAACTTTGTATATTGTATCTCACAATCAGTCTGACGTTATGGTCCTGGCTCGTACAATGTTGTCACCATGCATGATGGCCACCGCTCACGATAATGCTGGAGGCGGATGACGACGTCAAACGTGTCACAGCACCAGAGATCATTGGAAAGGGAATGACTCACTCGCTACCCGTACAGAACGAACTGGCATCGCTCGCGAGCCAAGTGACAGCCCCACGCAACTCGTCCGGCCGTCCAATCCTTCCCAGAGGGTTCGCGCCGGAATACTTCCTCCCAAGTTCAGGTTGTTCATCGAGGAACGTCGTCATCCTGCCATATAATGTCTCAATTCCATCCGGATTAGGGTAGTTGCATCACGGTACGCACCTGGTTGTGATGAACCCAGGACTGATAGTGTTCACCCTGATGCCCTTCGAGCCCAGTTCGCACGCCATGCTGCGGGCCATCTGCAACACACCAGCTTTGGTCGTGTGGTATGGTATCGTGCATAATGTGGGCTTCAAGTTGTACAGACCGACGGATCAGCACTATGTTGCTCATTTTACTCCACCACGAGCGGGAGGTATATGGCGTGTGGATGTTGCATGTAGAGGACCTAGACGCACCTCCAGCGCGACCTTGCGTGTGGATGTTGCATGTAGAGAACCTAGACGCACCTCCAGTGCGACGTTGCCGCAGATACTCCCAATTAGTACGATGCTTCCCCCATTATCGAAGCGCACCATCTGACGACCGCAGGCTTGGGCTGTGAACAGACACCCTTTGAGGTTGACGTCTATAATCTGAACCGAAAGACCGTCAGCCCCAAGACGACGGAGTAAGACGTGTTGGAAGGGCATTGCCCATTCTTACGTCTTGATACTCCTTCGCTGGGTAGTCCAAGCACGGCAACAGGTGCTCATAGATATTGATACTCCTTCGCTGGGTAGCCCAAGCACGGCAACAGGGGCTCATAGATACCAGCCGCGACGACGCACACGTCCATCCGGCCTTCTCTATCTCCAATATTCTCACCTAGTTGCCACATCGCATCCTGGTATGGTCACAACGCGTGAGTACATGATGATCTCCCATATGCCGCACGAACTGGTCATTGACTTGCGCGTGAGTACATGATGATCTCTCATATGCCGCACGACCTGGTCATTGACTTACCTGATCGCGCACATCTCCGCTCACGTACTCGAGCTTCCCTAAGCTCATGCGCGCAGCGAAGTCGCGCACTTTCCCCCACTCTTCTCCCGGCTGCGCGTGTAGGTCTACGCAGTATACACTCCGGGCTCCCGCTTCGACGAGAGTCAGGGCTGCTTCGAGCCCGATCCCACGATTCGCCCCCGTCACGAGAGCAACGCGGTCAGTGAGCGAGAACTCGTGCGTGAACAGCGTAGGACCCGGGGTTCGAGTCGAAGCGGCGGCTTGTAGACCTGAAGTGAGCTGCCTGTATCCCGGGGTAGGTGAAGACGCGTACATGTAGCAGTAGAGCCTTGGAGTGCTCTCGCAACTCCGACGGGTCCGTAGGGTGCACGCACGCTCATGTTGCGAATGCAGCGGAAGATGGTGGGGTTTGTCCGAGCTGTGGGTGTGCCTAAGGTCAAGGGGAGTGGGACTCGTGCTGGCAAAACTCGCAATGGCGACATGGCTGGTACAGAGTCTACTCCGCAGAGAGGTGGTACGTCAATGCAAACGCGAAGTCCCAACGTGAGACCATTTATTAGAATCATGTGGCGCCCTTGCACGAAGATCGAGACCAGCAGCACGGACTTCCTGCCAGTAGTGGTCATGGGTCACAAGCCCATAAGAAGAACCGAGTGAAGAACCAACACCTATCCAGGACAAGAGTCTGACATACCATGCATCGAAGGTGACGGAGAAGATGAGAAGCGCTAAAGGGCTCAAGACCACGAGGATGACGGAGGACGATGCTTCTGCTGAATTTCAAACTTCGCAGCCGACTTCCTGAACACAATAGAGAACAACGTCGCGATCTGCAGATTCATTACCGTTGTGTTCGGAAGACGTTCTGCACACGAATGAAAGCATAAGCTTATTACGGCAGGTCAGGCTTCGAGGGATTGCAGCCCCACCCATCAGCAGACAGACCCCGGTCTGCGTAGACGGACTTCTGCCATTGTCACTGCAACACTGGACGAATTAGGTTGCAGAACGGAGGTTGCGTGCTGTAGAACGGGCCCAGTGAGCGAAGGAAGCATGACGTAGATTGTAAAAGATGAAGGTGTATGCCGAGTGTCTCCCCTCTGATACAATACGCCGTCCGGGTCGCGAAACGAGTCGTCTAGAGGGGAGTTTCGCTATCATGTGGTCGTGAGGTGATATACTGTGTCCCGAGGAGCGATGCGATATTCTGACACGTTTAGCTAACAAGTCACTCTAGTACGTGAATTGGTCTGTTCTATCTTTGGGGGTACTTCTCGTATAAGCATGTGGTGATGCCATTGTGGAGGTAGGAGAGCCGACGAGATGTGAGGAGGGAGGGATGCAAGTCCCGTAAAGGTTAGAGTCCCCAATAAGCGCTTGGGAACCGTTAGAAATGACAATTCTAAACTTTTCTGAAATGGGTCGTGCACTTCCCCGTGAATCCATTACCATGCATGATATCCACCGCTCACAATGATACTGCAGAAACAATAAAACGTTAGCCGCGTTGTGATATCGCAACGGACGCGGACCGTCAAGACAAAAGACACCCACTCGCTTCCTGTGCAGAACGAGCTCGCATCGCTCGCGAGCCACACGACGACCCCGCGCAGCTCGTCTGGGCGCCCGATCCTTCCCAGGGGATTCGCCCGCTCGTAATGCTCCCGCAGCTCGGGTATCAGGTCTAAGAACTGTGTCATCCTGTGGGAGAAGAGGCCGTCAGCAAACAATCCAATCCTACCCATCTACCATCATTCTTCAAGGTCGCCCAGACACGAAACCGAAGACCTGCCCTCCAATTTCCCACCTTTCCCTCAGCTAGACCGCGAGAAAGGTGGTATGGGAGATGTGAGTGGAATTGAGAGGGACATACGCTGTTCCGCTAATCCACCCGGGGCTGATGGTGTTCACCCGGATGCGCTTCGAGCCTAGCTCGCACGCCATGCAGCGGGCCATTTGGAGAATCGCAGACTTTGCTGATTGGTATGCGATGGTGCAGATAATCGGCTTGTTGAAGTGAAAACCGTATCCAAGTCAGCATGTGACAATCATGAAATGTCGAGCGAGCAGAGCGACGACTGGTGGATGATTACCTCAAGTGCGACGGAGCCTGTGACACTTGCCAGGAAGCTGATGCTTCCCCCATTCCCGAAGCGCACCATTTGACGGGCAGCGGCTTGTGCTGTGAACAGTGCGCCTTTGAGGTTCACATCCATGACCTATTCGAGTTTTCAAGGCGTTGAAATGACCAAGGAAGACCGTGAGTGCTATCGAAATTTCCGGGACGACAATCACCCACACCCTGAAATCTCTCATCCGTATACTCCAAAAACGACTTCGATCCAGTGTGGACACCTGCTGCGATAACACACACGTCTAGCCGCCCTTCCTTGTCCCCAATAATCTCGCCAGCTTTCAGCGTCGCTCCCTGTTTTCGACAATAAACATATCATGATGAGCCGCACGCCACTTTTTCAGCGTCGCTCCCTGTTTTCAACAACAAACATATCGTGATGAGCCGCACGCCACTTGCCGACAGGCTTCATGGATCATGCTCACTGACCTGGTCGCGTACGTCCACACACATATACTCGAAGTTCCCTGAACCCATCCGAGCGATGAAGTCACGCACTTTCGTCCAATTTTCGCTACTGAACCCATCCGAGCGATGAAATCACGCACTTTAGTCCAATTTTCGCTGGGTTTCTCAAACAGGTCGAGGCAGTATACCGATCGCGCGCCAGCCTCGGCTAGAGCGAGCGCCGCCTCGAGCCCGATGCCGCGATTCGCTCCTGTAACGAGTGCGACGCGGCCTGCGAGCGAGAACTCGCGAGTGAACAGAGTTGGTGCCACAGCTGTTTGACATCGATAAGTCACGTCACACCGCCTTGACGATAAGTACGCACGTTCAGAAGACCCGGAGGCCTCAAGAGCCCGCGCAACGCCAACAGATCCGGGTGCTGTATTCTCGTTAGTAGTGTGTTCATTCGCGGATGCCATGTTGGGCTGCGGGCAGCCAGTGCCGTGTTTGGAATGCGAAAGAGACAGACAGTCCACCTTTTATAGTTCTGAGGAAAGGGAGCGCCGACGAGGCAATAACATACATATTCAATATGTCATGCGCCGTAAATGGCTGCCTTACTGGAGGATCGAGCGGTAAATCTGCAAAGAAACAGACTTACACGTTGCGTGAGCGCTGTTTACAGCGCATGAATCAATCGTCCAGTCCTGGAGACACAGTTCGGATGCTGCGAGAAGCATTTCGCAGCTTTGGCTCGATGGCATTCGGTCTAGTTAGTACCTTTTTGGAGAGATGTGTACGCTACACCGTCCTGAGGCTGCAAAACAACGTTAATTATACCCAATTGTGCCAGATTGCCTGAGGCTGCAAAACAACGTTGATATACCCAATTGTGCCAGATTGTGCCGCTCGACATAGATTGAATGATAAGAAGAGAATAGATGCACAACAAAGCGGCTATCAAAGAAGATCAAACTATTATGTCCCCACAACTGTACACGTGGGGCTATCAATGGGTGGGATGAAGGAGAGAGGTGATACGCACCTACTGATACTATGCGATAGATAGTTACCATACATGTGTAGCTCTTACTTACCCTCATGTAACCTTTGGCGGGATATCAACCTGGAGTTCAATGTTTCTTCTTTGACTACGACTTGGACGATGTCGTGAGTAGATCAAGTTTGGGCTACATACCATTTGCAGATGACATGACCAACTATCCTTTATGAAGCACCGTGTACTTGCGCTCACTGATACAACCAGCTCTTGTTTCTATTGAGTCCCACGGCCCGGGTGACGGACCTCAGCTGGAGACCATCCAGCCCTTTCTGACGTCTAGGGCCTACATAGAAGACTATTCTCGCAGAGCTGCCTCCAGGCCAGCGGTAGACGAACATTCCTTCATGACAGGCGCACCTTCGTCGGTCATGTGCTGGATCGCGCGGATGTAACCCAGGTGAAATCAGTAGTGTCTTAAAAGTTATGACCTGAGGGAAGCGGTCAAGAACTCTCCCACTGTATGAGCCTGTCGACTGTGATAATTCCAACGAAGCAAGCAGGATACTACGCACTTCGAGCGGAGCTTGACGGATTTCGCACCAACGCGGGACTAGGTGGAGGCAAGTGCGGATTCTTCGTCCGTCGCGTCGACGCGCTGAGACAGGGGGTGGTTGATACCTTGCCCTCATTGTCTTCACAACGATGAGTTAGCAGATGCCCCACGAAAACGCGGATACTGGAGAGTACCTCATAGGAAGATGCGAGTTGAAATGTCTCCAGCCTGAGGTCCCGGCTAATCTCGCTACTGCTATAGTCGCATACTTGGACGAGAGCGGGTAGGATGCCGCAGTCGCAGGGCTCGCGCAAATCACCGCAAGGCATACAGGAGCGAAGATCGTCTTGAAGGCGAACACGATCCAAGCTCGCAATGGTCGTCGGAGGTGGGTCTGTAAACGGCTGCCAATGTGTCAGAGACTGAGACTATTGAAAGTTTGTCTGCAGCGAAAACCTGTGAACGAAGTCGCCTGAAGAGGTCAATGCGATTTTGTTAGATCTCCTTTCATCGCTTGCAGCTTGTCTCCTCTCTCGGGACCTGCGACGATGCGAGCTCGGTGGTCGCGACCTACATGGTTACAATTAGCCGTGAAATGCCATACACGTTTCGACGGTGGCAACGCAATTCGATGGCACTCGCCATCACACGAGATGGCGCATACAATCGTGATCACAAAGTTTTTGGGGATACACCCGCTCGGTGGTAAGAGGATCCTTCTATCGATGGGTATGATCAGATCCGTCGTGAACCCTTGGTCGCCATGATGGATAGTATTCCTGCCAACGGAAAACCTAATGCTATAATGACTTGCAAGAAGTGTTAGCCTGTGAGTCGACGATCTGCAGTACATAAAACAAATACTAGGGAGTAGCAGTAAAAGTATGGCGCACATTAGCTTCGCACTTGCCTTATGATGACGTCGCAATCAGCACGTAATGTTAGACAACTTCAGACAGCCTTCTTAAGGAACCTGGAACATGTTCCACGATTATAGCCTTGCTCGTGGACAATATCTTCGTCTACAATATCATTGAGCTGCCGCTGTAATTTTATGAGTGAGAGGCGTCACGCATGATGAAACCAAGATAGTCTCACCACTGTCGTGCCACACTGAAGTTAGAGGTGCAAGATGGCGTATACTGTACCCTCCATTGCATATTGTGCAACTATCCAATGGTTCTCTCCATGGTAACATAGTGGTGCTATGGGTAAAGTAATGTCTTAGATTCCATACGCCGGCCATGGCACAACCCCCCACGCATACAGAGGATAAGATTGATGGACGGGGGTGACGCATGGTTCCAAAACGACGCCGTCGGCGTAGCATGACGCGACTCATAGCTCCTAGTAACGCTGGGGAGAGGATGGGGGCCGTCGATGGTACCGAAACCGTTGCGCAAGGGATGCATACGCCGACGGGACTGACCAGTGATTACACGTGTCCTCGTTTTGTCCTCTCTATTTGCCCTTCTGCCTCCAGCTCCTGCATAGCGGCCGCAGTCCATCCGTAGAAGCCGTGCTTTTCAAATGCATCCTTCAGTCGTCCCTCAGCAGCAGGCCATGACCACTCTTCGCTGGCATTCGGTGAGGCGGAAACAGACCTCAGCAGCAGGCCATGACCATTCTTCGCTGACATTCGGTGAGGCGGAAACAGGGTCGAGAGGAAGGAGAGAGTCGCCGTCGTCAGATTCTGGCGGACGATGGATTCGAGAAGACAAGACAGGCATTCGGGTAAGGATGGCTGCGCGCATTCTATCCGCAAACTCTTGGGTCTGCCCGCCAGATGATATTCCGTGAGACCACTTAGAGAACAGAAGAGAGGACTTGTCTGCCCGCCAGATGATATTCTGTGAGACTACTTAGAGAATAGAAGAGAGCACTCACCGTCTCAACGCCCATATACTGCCTCACGCCCCACACCGATGCGAACATTCCCGCTCCAACTAACAAGGTAGCGATACTGAAGGCTTTGGCACAATGTAAAGCACCATTAAAATCATCTGCTGCTTTGACCGCAGTGGAAGAGATTGAGGATGACGAGGAGAGTGCAGAATCACTCGTAGAAAAAAAAGACTGATTTGAGGTTGGGTTAGCGATGGGTATGCCCCTTGAGCTCGTAGTCCGGCGAGGCGGTGGAGGAGCATTGGCAAGTGCCTTGCCTAGTGCGGCTGCACGGTGTCGGCGAAGTGATATAAGTGGCACTGCCATCGCAGCAGTGGAGATGGCTAGCTATGTGTGTAAAAGCTACAGCATGAGATGACTTCGATGTATGGATCACAAGGACACGCACGAGTGTGACCGGTACCCACTTCGGAATGGGCTTCTTACTCCCGTCCTTGGGCAGCTCAATCCCAAAGATTGGCTTGTAGCTAGAAGTCTCTGGCTTGGTGTCTGACATAGCGTTGAACGGTATAGTGACGCGGATCGGAAAGAGTTTATGGCCCTGGGGAGAAAGTCATCGTCGGAGGCAACTGGAAGGTGGACCACTGTTGGACCAGATGGACTCCAGCCGATGGGTAGTAAGCCACGTGGCAGCTCGGCAAAATTTCCCTTTCGGGATAGTATGTAGATGTTTCCGTGACTGACTGGCAACTGCTGAAACCACCCACCATTTGCAGATATTTCGGTCTACAAGCTGGAGCGGCTTCGTGACTCTTGACGCCGTTCTGTATATCCTTAACCTTTGACGTCGAGCATAGACGGGAGCATGTCGATGGTCTCCGTGCCGGGACAAGAAGTAGTCCAGCTTACTGACTCGAAGCCCGCATCAACCTTAACTGTGCTCGCTCGTCTTACTGTAACTGCTTCCTGTAAAGCCTTTTTTGTGAATGCAACGACGTGTTTGACAGGTATGTTTAACGATGAATATGATATGCAACTCGCTTGTTTACTGACCCTTCTTTTTGTTACCGTACCTTATCGAGAACCAGGGAGGTCAAAATCCGACTAGAGATCGGACAAGGATGGCCAGGAGCACATTATTGTCTCTGGCAGCCGCTTTGAAATGCGACAACTATAGTATCCGTGTTGAACGCCACATACGCGCCTCTGCCTGTGACTGATTATGGCGGGGAAGGCGGTAAGCAAGCAATGGCGTACACCCTTCTCTTCTTCCATATCGGTCTACAGACTGCTCCTGCATTACCAAAATGCCACCCAATTCAGAGGGACGCTGGAACAGCGATGTTCTCCCTTTAACCCGCGCAGCGTTCACCAAGCGGATTTTCAATTTCTCTGAGGCTGTCATCTACACTCACGATGTGGAGAGCCTTCCAACTCCTCACAAAGGGCGCCTCTTTCGGGCTCTATCTTCAACGCGGTGAAGGCTCATGTAGAGCAGAATCCTGCAGATTCAGTATTTTAATGCGTTCAGATGTTCTTGCTCTTGTCCCTCAACGTTGAACAGAAGCCGCAGCAGGGTGCTGGGGCAGCTAAGGCCGCGGATCTCGCGTCCGCCATCCCAGATCGACGTCCACCAAGAACGTTATATCTTGGCCCCCATCAGTACTGGAAGAAGGCCCTGAACTACACTTTCGGCCAATCCCACTACCCCATGTAGATCGCCTTCTTTGTCACTATTATGAGCACAGTCGATAAGTTTCGTGAGGTACCTAAACCATGGCAGTTATCCTGCAAGCCCAGCTCTCGCTATCTCCAGCCTCGGTGTCGCCGTTTTGTTGGTACGTACCCACAAATCCCGTGCTTTCATATGTAGCCTGATTACCGCGCTGTCATCATTGACCAGCGTGTCCCCCAGCATCTTGAACTCTGTGAAAGCCCTCATCGCCGAAGAGACGTTCGTCATTCGTGATGGCGAGGTTCTTGCTGTTTCGAGCTTGTGGTCGCCGATGTCGTCACGCTCTCGGGCCACCTTGTCGCAGCGTACCTTCGCCTCGTGCAGGCCCGTCTGCATCGACCGATCCCTTCTCCCTGGCGAAAGGTGGGACGCCGTATGTTGCTTTCCCCCGCGCTCACCTTCTCCGTTGATCCTTCGTGGTGCCATAATCCTGGGCTTCTTAGGCTTGACCTCAAAGCACGCTCGACACGCGCGGCCTCGCGCTCACGTCGACGTTCGTCGTGCAGGGCGGCTGGACGGGACTTGTGTTCGCCACTGGGAACATGAGCGTCACGGGCCACATCGTGGCCATGCTAAGCAAGAAAGCGACGACGGTCCATAACTTGGAGACCTAGTTCCTTACGAAGATCATCACGACCCTCGCCTTGCGGCCGTTCTACATCTCGCAGCTTGCGGAACCATCTTCGCACCTGGCGGGGAAATGCTATGATGAAATGTGATTCTGACTCAAACTATATGGTGCACTGCAGGCAAAGAATCCGAGCACCATGTCGCCGCGTTCCCCCTTCCCACGACTACAGTCATAACCGTTGCCAATTCCTCGCAACCTTGAACACTCGAATTTCAAACTTGACAACCCGATCATCCTTGAGCACCTGTGTCCGCCACGGTGTCGTAGTCGCCCGCTTGAACTCCTTCGTCCGGAACGCATCCACGGACGTCCACTCGTGAAGGGCGAGGTATTTCGGCGGTCGCTCCTCTTTGACCTCTCTTCCCCTCCCACACCCTGCTACCCGCTTTCTCGCCCTTTCGCTCCCCGTCTCTCCGAGCACCCCATCCCAGCCCACGCTTGTGCCGGACACGCCGAGCACCTCCTTCAACACGAAGCGCCGGCTGCGTACCCAGCCCGGGACGCGGGCGAGGAGCGGGATGTGTTCCTCGTCAAACCATCGGTTGAACTCGGCCTCAGCGTACTTCATCATCTCCACCTCGACGACGGTCATGTACTTCCCCGGCTCGGTTGGCCCTTGGTACTCGCTCTCGTCCCCGTCGCTCCCGCCTTGGTCTTGGGGGGTTACATCTTGGACCGGCGCGAAGCGGATCGCGCGCGACTCGTCCGCGAGCGGCTCGTACACCCTGCGTTCCATCAGCTCGAGCTTGTCCGGCAAGAATTCTCGCATCCCCTTCCAGATCCCCGCCGTCTTTCCTTTCCCGCTCGCCCCTGCCCCGGCGCCGCTGTCCCACTCCTCCTCAGATGTGCTGTCGGAGACGTAGTCTGGCCCTCCGCCGCCGCCGCCGTCCCACTCCTCCTCAGATGTACTGCCGGAGACGTAGTCCGAGTCTGGCTCAGCGTCTAGGAGCGCAGTGTACGCGGGGTCGTATACCGCGCTCAGGGACGCGAGGTCGTAGGTCGCGAGATGGCCGGGCGTCTTGGCGTCCGCGGCCGTCCAGCGTGTGGCGGAGAGGAAGAGCGGGCCTGGGAGGTTGAGTAATGGCCAGACGTGCTCTGTGTCGTGCCATCGCTCGTATTCCGACGGGGGCACTGCATGTCCGGGCTGGGTTGTACACCAGGAGGAGACCGCGTGAGGGTACTGGCATGAACGACCTTAGAGGTAAGGGCTGGAGGAAAGGAGGAATTCTGATGTTTACAGGGCAGCGACGTCGTGGAGGACCGTGTACACCAGGAGGAGACCGCGCGAGGGTACTGGCATGAACGACTTCAGAGGTAAGGGCTGGAGGAAGGGAGGGGGGAGGTTCTGATGTCTACAGCGCAGCGATGCTGTGGAAGACCAGGAGGACCGGTAGAGCGATCTTATAAATTGAGGCGGGCTTCGGCGGTATGGATGGACAGATGGTGATGACCGTGAGATTGGGTTTGCAGCGCTCTCACGAGTTGTGATATCGAGAACATGGGTGTGCAGATGTAGAACTATGGCACTGATACCTTTACAAGCTCAATTTTCTTGCCTACAGTTGGTTCAAAGGTCAAAGGCTTTCATATGACCAAGTGGAGTGCAGCATTGGTCGCCACCGATGGACATGCCGGCGTGCAGTATCTCAAAGTTCACCACGGTCGCATGCAACTTCTCAGGATGCTCGAATCTCTTGCATTCGACAGTGCATTCATCATTCTCCTCCCATCTGATATCATCAAGGCTGAACTGAGGAACAGAATTGACGGCGCACTTTGGTTGCATGGATCAAGGCTGAACTGAGGAACAAAATTGACGGCGTACTTTGGTTGCATGTGACCTTGTTGGAAGACATTCTTGCAGACTTAACCTACTCTGAGGGAATGGAAGGTATGTCACATCACAACATTGCTTTGTTTGTTACAAGGACCTTTGAACCTTCCTAGCATAAGTAGAACATGCCAAAGAGTGCTGGCCGAGGTGTACCAGTCCGCGTCCGATATATCAGCGACAGCAAAGCAACGATAGCATGCAGATTGTACTACGACTGGCCAATGTACCTCCTCAAAAACTATGTACAGACTACTATCGTCCAATCCGTGACGTAGGGATGTCTAACAAATGCACAGTCCCTGAATAGATCTGAAGCAAGTATATGTTTGACGCATCCAGATCCCCATCTCTCTCCTCGACCTACAACCTACCTCCGCCCCCGCCCTAACAGCTCCGTCTCCTCGCTGTCGGACGAGTGCCAAGACGAGATGCGCACCCCATCAATTGAGCTTGTCCCTGTCCTGACGCTCACCATACTTGGCGAGACGGACCCGACTGTAGGGGTCGGGCTGTACAGCCTCTGCGGGACTGCACTCAGCCTCCTGGTCGCGTTCGGCACGCTCGCGTAGTCCGGCCCAGATTCGTGCGCATGCGCGGGTGTATCGTGGTGTAGATCATGCGGGTGGTCGTGCATTGGGGGGTCAGACGAATGCGTGTGCGAGGTGTGCCTAGCAACAGCGGATAACGAAGTGGAGGACGCGGATGACGTCGACGGCGGTGGGTGGGAGAACGCCGACTCTGGCCGGGAAGGGTCGCTCATCGCAGATGTGCCCGTCGGCTGCGAGACGAGCGTAGCCGCGTCGGCGTCGGACACGGATGGGGCGCTCGCGCTGGAGCGGTACGCGGAGGAGATGACGGAGCCGGCGCGGACGCCGTATGCGTTATCGAACGCGGAGGGCGACGTGGACCATGTTGCGCTCGTTGGGCTGGGAGGCGGCTTGGTGATGGATGAGCGGTAGCGGGGTGGATGGGTATGAGGGTGCTGGGGGGGATCGGTAAAATTGAGAGTGGGAGTGACGTGTGGGAGGCGAGGTGAAGGCGATGATGATGATGACGATGAGGATGGAGGAGTATAGGATTGAGGCTTTGCATTTGGCGAGGCCGACACGGTTGAGGCTGGGTATGGAGGGAGTGTCGGACGCGAGGAAGATGGGTCTGTGCGTCGCGTCCGTAGTATAAAGCGCGTGAGATTGTCATCGGAGAGGTTAACCGGGGTCCACAGTGGACGCGGATGACTAAATGGTAGTGTGTATACTCACCGAACGGCGTGACACTGAAAACATAGTTGCTCTCCTCCTTCTGCCTCCTCTGGGTCATCTCCGCACTGACACCCGCATCTTGGCCCTGCGAGTGCTTGTTCGGTGCGTCATACCGTGCATGCCCGTAATTGAACCCAAAGAGCGTGCCCGACCCGAACGTACCTCTTCGGAGGAGCCAGAAGAACACCCCTAAGCCCACGACGCCCAATGTGCACCCTACTACTATACCGGCAATCGCACCAGGGCTCCGAGTTGAGTCGGAGTCGACAACGGCGTCGGGCACGCCTGTGCTAGACGAAGAGAAGGTCGCAGTAACACTCTCTCCTGTGGGCGTGGAGGATAAGATCCCGTCCTGGGAGGGAGCAGGGGTACTGACTCCGCTTAGGAGTTGAGAAGATACGGAAGCGGATGGGTGGTGCCCGACGAAGAAGGTAGCACAGGAAGCATAATTTGTCCTGCATTCTTCTTTCAGCCCAGGTGAGTATACTGGAGCAAAGACGTCGGCGCTGCTGACAATGGAGGTGGAGATATTGGGAGACGAGATGGAGTTGGACAACAGGAAGGGCTTCGTGGATGTGATGGTCGATGTTGTAGAAGGGGTCGTGGCGGTGGTGATTGGGTATTGTCGAAAATTGTGACGAGTTTTGTGGGACTTGGGCGCAGATGAGGGGATGAGCGAGGAGGATGAGGCGATGGAGGGAGAGAACATGGTTAAGTGCAGATGATGCGGGGTGGGGTGCGAGTAGTTGTGTTGTACTCAATCATGGACAAGAATGGGAGCCTGCGTTGCGTCGTAGATACAATCAGGAGAGAGAACCAGCACTGCGTATTGATGGCTTGTCGTAGATCACCACGAAAAGGCAGGTTGGGAGACGCACGAGCGCAGAATGGAGGGTATAAGCTCAGCTGAGTGTGAAGTATGCCGCTCAAGTCCTGCCAAAGGAGAATGTTGAATGTTGAAACGCAGAAGCTTGGAGCTTGAGCGATGGGTAGGCCCTAAGCAAGCTGACTGAGTTGAGTTACCCAGTAGAGTTGATTGCAGCTACTGCCCTCGCCGGTCTAGATGAAATTATGTGGTGTGGAGGGACTGCGTACGAAAAGTCAAAGTATGTAGAATGACAGGCCGGCAAGTGCAGATGCAATTTGCATGCAAAAGGACTCTGAGTGACTGACAGTACTGAGAAGGGTGCGCAAAGTCATGCATTGCAGTGGGCAGCCATCCAGTCGCACATACAGGCGCAAATAATTTCTCAACTTATAGTTACTATTGCTGTTTTCAATGAATTAATGTGGTTTCTTTGAATGTTGACTCCTTAGTCTCAACTACGTCGACTTATCCCATCTACCAGCGCAGCGGCAAGCATAGAACAAATGCAACGAATGCACAGTGATTTGACTCCGATGCCTCTCTCAGCTCTGTGCTCACTTTACTACGTATATACTTACTGACAGGGTGGATTCTGACTGGGCTTCAAGAACTACCCTTACTTCCTAGGAGCTCCACGATGTACTTGGTCGGACACGACGAAATCGAGTCGACGGCACAAGATCCTCCTACTAGTGTCCTGCAATGATGCATGTCATATATATACGACAACACAGCGGTGGTCAACGAACGAAGGCGACTCGGATCCTGCAGCACTAGCTAGTCTCTCCTATGCGCTGCTGAGTCGTTTGTAGATGGTAAAGTGCATATCGTGGGATTCTACTCCCCGTATCATATCCCTAATCTCCACCAAGCAGGACCACACGCTGAACGTCGAACGATGGTCTCTGCTCATCGGTATGTCCCAGACCCTTCCTTTCTCTGTTTACACCTCGCCTCCTCCCCAATCCCTGAAGAACTTGAACACCCGTCTCTCATGTTTAATTACCACACCACTACCCATGACCTCCATCCTCCACGGCGTGCTCGTCGCCCTCCTAAACTCCTCCGTCTCGAACGCATCCACCGACTCCCACTCATGTACAGAAACGTACTTCCCCGGCGCATCCCTCGGCACCCGCACGTCCACGCTCGTCCCCGTCACGCTCAGCACCCGGTTCGCGACGAACCGCCGCGTCCGCACCCAGCCCGGGACGCGTGCCAGCATCGGCACGTGCTCCTCGTCGTACCACCTGTTCAGTTCCCGCTCCCGCTCCGGCGCGGCGTCGTCCTTGACCGTGAGCTCAACGAT